>ARYC01003459.1:0-38088 GCA_000711775.1 Oxytricha trifallax | reverse complement strand
TTAATTTTATCATGAGATCGTTTATATAAAATGCCTTTCTTTTTTCATAAATCACTGAAAATGATTCGCAATTTAGAATAACACTAGAAAGATTTATTTATATTAAGTGATTAAAGAATAGTCCTATCATAAATTAGATAAGTAACCTACAATTTTTATTTAGATTCTATTTTTACTTATGAACATAAATCAAATCCTCTAATAGAAAAACAAAATTACAGCGCTCAATATTATAAATATAAAGTATATAATAAATATATTATTTATTAAAAAATTCAATTTACCCTACTTAACATATCAGTAATTCTATTTAGCAATAATTGTTCATTAAAATTACAAATTCTTCTATTTTTATCATCACTTATTCTTAATTAACATAAATAAATAGATTTACCTATGCATCTGTTTTTAATTTTTCTTCGTTTGCTAATAAAATTTTCTAATTTAAACATTTTAATATTAATGCAGATATTTCTAACAATCATCTCAATAGCATAGTATCTACATAAATTTGATCAGCCTTTTTCAACCCCAATCCATTTTAAACTTTGTATCCCTTAAATAAAACATATTAAATTTACTGAGTTAGAACATGAGAAGTTCATTTCTTATAAGTGAATTTTGAATTATTTAAGGTATTTTTAATATAATTATTCAATATATTTTTTATTTAAAAAATATTATCGATCAATATATATATATATATATTATTGAAAATATATTCAATATTCTCTATATATTTATATATTCAAATAATAGATAAATAAAAAATAATTTATGCTATATTTTGAAATAATTTGATTTTAATAATGGTTTTATTTAAAAAAAAAGAAATTTTAAGAAAATACAAATTAATTAAATGTTAATTATATTTAAAAATATATATTTTATTGAAATTAAATCATTAAAATTTCTAAACCTAAATTATATATTGCTAATAAAATCTATAATTTAATTCCATTGCATTCAAATCTCCTTAATATAAATAGCTTAATCATCCCTATCTCTATGCTGTAATTAGCTATTTACCTATATAAATTATTGAGAAAATTTCACTTTAGTTTATAATTTAGAGAAGAACTTTTTTCATTAGCAATTAATGAGATTCTTAAGATGATACCCCTATTCGTTCATTGTTATTTTACCTTTTAAAATCATTTTTTATTATAATAATGGGATAATGAATAAAAATAATTTATAGAAAAATTAATCTAAAAAATATAATGGATTTGGTATATAAATTGTAAAGTAAAATATAGTAAATTTAAAATAAATAATTTATTCTCTATTTAAATTATTTCAAAGATTTAATAAGTAATTATTATTTAACATAACTTTTATAATTATATAATATATTACCATAAATTAAGATTCTAAATCTGAACCATATATTATCAAATTTTTATTGTATTTTATAATAAGTTTATTTATAAGAATTAATGTCAATTAAATTTATTTACTTTTTATATATGTTGCTATTTGAGATATTTTATTTAAACAAATTTTATGTTGATATCAATTTAAAAAACCTATAATTTCCTTTAAATTAATATCTTGAAAATAGTATTTAATGAAAAGTAGTATTTAGACTTTTATTTTATTTTGAATTTCAAAACCCTTTATATATATATATATATATATATATATATCCTTAATATATTGTAAAAAAGTATTCTTAGATTATATTTAAATTCGATTAATACACAATAAATAAAGGGTATTTTATTTAAAATCATTGAATATTAAATAAAATATAAATTTGCAATATTTTTTTTATCAAATTCATTACTCATTATCAAAACTGAGTTTGTATTAGATTGAAACTTAAAATTTGCTACAGTGTTTGTAAATTTGCCTATCTAAATTTATTATTTTTAAACTTCACTCTGTAAGTAAGAACCCTTTATATTAAGCTATATGCAAAGCAATATTAAAAATTAAAATTTTAAAAAATATATAATATGTAAATATAATAAACTATATTCATTTATTATGATCTCATTTATGATATAATGAGTCTGGATCCTAGGTTCAAATAAATCTCTTATAATAGCCATTATAATAATCTCTTTCATTTAAAAATCATGCAATGCTTAAAGTACCATCAATAATTTATAAGAAACATTAATTCTTCAGGATTCCTTTTAAATCATCAAATTATAGTTAAATTTACATAAAATATTTATTTAAATAAATATAATTACTTGAAAATTTCGGGGTGAAGCTTCATGCCTCAAATTTTTATATGAACCCAAGAAATGAATTATCCTGTCACCTTCGTAAGTTTCCACCCCATTCAAAAAAATATGTGATTTTATAAATTTAAAAATCTTGATAACAATATAGATATAGTGTTATATATAATCTAGCATCTAAATCATTTCTACCTTGATAACAATTATAAAGAAAATTACATTAATTATTAATAAAAATATACGTAATTTAGCATTGGTTTAAATTTATAATTGACAAAGAATAATAATATTAAGAGATGTTTAGAATAAAATATTAATTTATAAATTTAATTTTATAAGGGTTTATTTGCTTGCCAAAAGATACAAAATTTAATGTTGAGGGCTGGAAAGCATCCCTGTGATTTCTTATAGTACCTTATACATGTTCAATCATATAATGTAATTATTACCTAAATCTTAATATAATAATTAATCCATTCTAGTTATTAAATTATCAAGATATTCTTATAGAACAATATAATTTATAATAAACTAAAATGTATTTATAATAATTTAATTTATTTTATTGTAAATTATTTCTTTAAAACAAAATAACCCTTTTTCAATTGTTCTTTTATTTACCTATAGTTATTACTAGTGATTATATCTTTAATATTTTTAATTTATTATTATAGTTATTCATGTTTCTTATATACTAATTTAAGCCAATTAAATGCTCATAAAATATAGTATAGATTAAATATTAAAATTGAATATCTTTATAATTAAGTGCATATTAAAATTACTAAAATCTAATAATAAATTCATAAAATTGACATTTTAAACTGTTTTTTATTATAAATAGGGGTATAGTATATGAATGAAATTTAAATGTTAAGAAGTTTTAATACTTTAATTAAAAAATTTATAATCGATAATGTAAAAGTTAATATCTATATAATAAGGTTTTAATTTTTAAGATTAAGACAAATTTTAAATTAATCAAAAAAATTTTAATATATTATAAAAGGGAAAATAAACAGATTAGAGAATAAAATAATATGGAAATATCTCGATAATTAATTATTGATAGTTTACAAGATATTCTGACTGTGTAAATTCAGCGCATATGCGTGGATTTTTATTTAGCACATATGCGCTAAATTAAATCGTTAATTAATGTTAAAATATCTTTTTTTATTAAAAATTAAAATTATATTACTAAATATGTTATTATTGATTAAGAAATTTACAATTAAAGCAAACTAAGTCCAAGGGGACTTCATGAATTAAAAACACTTATATGACCTAAAATAGACTGCCGTGCCCTCAATTTTATTCAGCGCGATTGTGCTAAATAAAATCAGCATATATGCTCTGAATTTACTCATTCAAAATATCTTGTAAACTATCAATAATTAATTATCGAGATATTTCCATATGATTTTACACTCAAATATGTTTATTTTCCTTTTTATAATATATTTAAAACATTCCTACTTTACATTTACAAAATTTTGATTAATTTAAAATTCATTTTACACTAAAAAATAAAACCTTATTAAATGGGATATATAGTCGCTAGCAGCAATAATTTCTAAATGCAATAATCCTAGTAATGGTTTCTATGTAAGAGAAAGAAAGATTCAAAGCAGAATTCAGCAATACCTAGAATAGAATGAGATAAAAGGTAAAATGTATATTGTACGGAGTAGATAATATATAAGCCTAATTTTAAAACAGACCATACAATATACTTAATTGTAAGTTGGAAAGGAGATATTAAATTAAAAAAGTTACCTCATGATGCCAAGGTACTGTTTGAGTGAAAAATAAAAATAAACACCTATAAAATATATTCAAATTTAAAAAATATTAAACAATAAATTCACTCTTAAACCCTCATATAGTAATCATTATATTGAATATATTTCAATCTCTAATACCTTGAAATTCTTTTGTCCAGCTAAATAAGAATTATTCTCAAATTAATATCCATTAAGTGATTCATAAGTAAATCCTAAATCACTACAACTATTATTGTTCTTATCACAATAAAGACCTATAAATCCCATTATGAGGTTTAATTTTTGCTAGAGTTTGGGGTTATTGAATAAATGTTAGATTAAAATTACAATCTTTTGGGGTATATTTATGATGAAGAGTTTATTTAGAATTAGTGTTTAAACTACGTAATGGATAAGTTATGTATAGTTAATAAGTCAAACTAGTACAGAACTTTAAGTCTATTGCAATGCTCTTAAAGCGTAGTCCATCAACTGTTCGCTCCCACTGCCTTACAGCTGTATAACTATAGCAATAATAGCTGAATTTTAAGTCTTAGAAGTAGTCAGAGTTTCAATAGAAGCATATAGAGTATCTTATTAATGAAAATAACTTTGAAGTATTGCACTCACGTCAATCTCGACCAATGAGCTACAATTTTTCACCGCATATTCCTGAGCTTAAGATTTCTGCATTGTTGATTGTAAATTTTTATAAACGAAATAGTCTCTTATAAAGATGTAAATCGTAAATAGAGTAATTGATTTCAATTTAGCCATATTACAATAACAACTTAAGTTATATTTATAATTAATTGCAGAAAGCCTTATAGAATAATATTAAGTTTATTAATACTAAAGAGCTGCGTTTCCCTTCAACATTTTCACTAAGAAATCATGGTATAATAAACATAGCAATATGGAAGTTTGTGGCTATAAAGTCATTGTATAACAATGGCAATTTTTGGAGAAAATAGCTAAGATGCTGGTTTAGAAACTTATGTTATTCATCATCGCTCAATTGAGACAGAGCAGTATTAAGATCTTAGAGCAGCTGAGAGAGAAGTACACAGAATAAGAGATTATAATATTCTCTGATAAACTTTCTGTTCATAAGACTAAAAAAACAAGGAAGAGTTATGAACAATTAAGAATAAAACCAGTGTTCAGCTTGCTTAACAGTCCATACTTTAATGGAATTGAATTATACTAGGGCATATTGAAAGTTTATCACAAGAAACACAGTGATTTTATATCAATTTTAGCGAAATTTGTTATATAAATTGGCTTAAAATGCGCTAAACAAGTGAGCATGAATTAATACTAATAAGTTTTAAAGTTAAATTAATGAATAAATAAGTTATATTTAAAAATTTTTTGAATGAGCTTGCTTCTCTTTCTATTCAATTTCCTGTTACCTATTTCGTCCAAGGTTTCTTCTCTTGCGGCCAGCTCCATCTGTGTAAATTGATTCTTGATTCTAAATATTTGAATAGTAAGTCCTTTGCTTACTTCATACTTTGTCTATGACTTTCGTTCTTTGTGAAGCTTGCTCTATTCCTTAATCAAGAAGATACCGATACCAGATTTTTTCTAAAAAGTTAAACTACAAATCCTACTTGATATAAAGAGTTCTTCTGCAGCTCTGACAAGCAGCTCTATATTATCTTCATGCATTCAAAACCCCAAAATCCTTTCAGTAGTTTGATTGAGTTTTTGATTGATAAAAGTAGACTATTAGTGCATACTTTATTAGGGTTTTAATAGGGTTTATGTAGGGGTTTAATGTTTAAATATTAGTATTTTAAGTGAGTATAACAAGCGAGTTTTTAAAATATTTCACACAAACATAAGCTTAGAGTCATGTGGCAGTTCTCTGAATTTTATCTTTCTAAGTTGATGTTTTATTGTTTCTATTGTTTGTTAATTCTCTTAGCTTGGCTTGATAATAGTTGAGTATGCAAGTTCTCTGAGACCTCCATTTTTTTATTTTTATCAAGATATTGTTTGATTCTCTGCTTAGAATCTTTCTCACCCTGCAGCTAAAGTAATCGTTTCTTGGCATGTCGCTCTCTATTATTATTACTGCTAGAGCCCAGATATCCCATTAAGTGTCTCCATCTCTCCAATCCTTTCTCTCTGGGAAATATCCAGGAGTGCCGTATACATTTCCTTATGCAGAGGCTTGCACTCTTTGAGCTCTGTTGAAGTCAATAATATAAACTCTAAGAGGCTGAAAGTTAATCATGAAGTTCTCTGGCTTAAAGTCTCTATGAACATAACCTAGCTTGTGAAGCTCTTCAATCCCCTCAACTATCTGCTATACTATCTAGCTAATTTATCTCTGACATCTATTGTCAGATAAGAATTCTCTGTAAGTCATTTCTAGTAAAGGAAGCTTGAAGGCTAAATGATCTTTACCAAGTAAAATAGCATCAAGCGAGATGATATGCCTGCATTAATTTAACTTTGCATTTTAAAGAGCATAATAGTCATTAGAAAATTCCATTTGGAACTTGTCATCAGCAAGGAAGTAATTGAAAGGATATATCTTGTAAGCATATAAGTCGTCAGTAATGACTCTCTTCTCTATTTTATCTTCAAGAGTGAGGTAGCTTTCTAGGCAAGAATCTAAGTCAATAATTTTTAATATAGGAATCTTCTTTGCCTCTATTTTAACCATGATTTTTTTGATCTCAGAGACTGGAAAGTTCTTGACTACTATCTTCATTTTGACTTACTTTTACACTTCAACTCTAAGAAACTCTACTGGGTTTCTTGATCTTCTCTTTTAGAGGAATCTATTCCCTGTAGGTTCATGAATAAAGACAAAATTTTGATTGTGCTTTTTATTTAAGTGCACTTTGAGGTCTCTAGTATGAGAGTATGGCTTCTCACAGAACTCACAAACATACTTCCCATCTTTCTTTTAATGCTTGAGATATAATCTTGGCATATCGTTGTGTATATCTCTCAAGTGCCTCTTATAAGTTGACTTGTAAGGGAAAACTTTATTGCATTCTTTGCATTAATAGTCAACTTTGGCTGGTATTTATTAATGCTCTATGGCAGATTGTTTAACCTCCTCCTCAATTTGCACAGCTTCATTGATAACATCCTACTTAATTATATTTAAATCTCGAAGCTAGACTGGTCAAAGTAATCATAAGTAGGCTCCCACTGAGGTTGCTGGAATGATAACTTTTATTAAATTGACCCAAGTAATGCCGCTCTTCTCAAAAGGTTAGCGCTCAATTTCGTTTGCTGATATATTTTATTATAATAATGATAAAATCTACCTAGATAAACTATTAAAGTCGTGTATAAGACACTCTGGTAGATTCTCTGATGAGAGGTAAGAAAATGAACTAACCATAAAATACGGTAAGTTGACATATTTTATGAGAATTTTATACATTTTAGTAAATTAAAATACTCCTAATGAAGTTTTGTTTCTCTAGGAGGTCCTCCAAATCAAGTTTGAACTTAATTTGGAGGTAAAGTTATTAAACATTTTTAAATTTAATATGCTCCTAATTAAGTTTTAACCTTAAAATTTAACTCCTAATAAAGTTTGAACTTAATTTGGAGGACCTCCTAAAATAATTAAACATTATTAGGAGCAATTTAATGGAGATAGATTGATAAAAATGGAAATCAATCTGTGAAACTTGGAGCAAGTTTTTCAATGCTTCTCCTCATATCTTTTCAAGGTTGACCTCCAGTAGGTCCTCCCTATTTAGTAGTAAGATTTTAATATACTTAGAATGGATATCCATAATTTTAAATTTCATTAACATTTCTAGAAAGAGGAAGCAAGATGGAGTCTATGAATGATGCAATGAAGAGAATTTAATCTCAAGATTTAATAGGAAAATTTCGAAGTAAGGAGGACCTTTATAGGTACTTGGTTTAGCTAGGTAAACTCTTAACTAATACTAATAAATTAACCATAGTTGGATTGTTCTTACCAACCCAGGAAGGAACAAAAATCTCGTTCTTAAAAGCATTGCTAAGCGAAGAGAAGAAAGCATTTAAGACTAATGAAATAAAGATGATCGAGATACCTAACTACCTTGAAATATCAGTAACAAATTTCTATAATGATGCTATGAGTGATCCAGATGTTGCTCTCACCTTCCATCAAAGCTATAACTCTCTAAAAAGTTGCCAGAGAGAAACTTCTTCTTTGGTGTCCTTGCAACTCTGAAACCTGAGTACTTAAATGAAGTAATTTAAGAAGCTCACAAGAAACGCTGCAGCATCTTTCCTGAAGAAAAAGAGAAACAAGGAATAAAAATAAGTGACACCTGGCTGTAGGAACTACAGAAGCATCCATTAATTTTAAGTAAGCTTCTCCTTCTAATTTATAGAAAAACCTGGAACTGCTATATACTTGATGAAAGAGCGCAGCAAGTTAAACAGAAAGAGAAAGTCACAAGTAAAGCATATATTAAGTAAGAGACTCTTCAAAGATTTCTAAAAGCCAGACGAGATGAACATAGATGCAGGAGCTGGCACTAAGAGAAGAAACATAGGCCCAAGCAAGCCTTAAGAGGAAGAAAAGAAAGAGAAGCCAAATCCCTTTACGGGCAAATTTAATATGTGAACTTATTCATTCGTTTAAATCTAAAACTTATTTATAAACACAAAATCTCCCTTCTCTTGCGCATACTTTAGCTTTATCATCGCTGACTCTCTTAGCAGCACTCTTAATAAAATCGACTGTATCTATCTTCAGATCGTGCATCAAGTGATAGAGCAAAAGTTTCTTGTAGTGGCCTTTTAATAACCCCCATTATAGTTCAATTCCATTGAACTGAGGGCTATAAGGAACATTAAATACAGGTGTTATGTTTAGCCTTTGATATTCCTTCCTTGAGTCTTTAGTTTTGTGAACAGATAAGTTATCTACAAACAGAATAATCTCTTAGTCAGCGTATTTGTCTCTAAGTTATTGTAAGAACTTAATATATTATTCAGTCTTTATTGAGCGAGGGTGGATAACATAAGTCTCGAGGCCATTATCTTCGCTTATTCCACCAAGTATTGCATGAGTTGAAACCTTAACCTTTTAATCATATACTTCAAGGTTGCTATATCTTTTATACCAAGACCTTGATATGAAGGTATTAAACGTGAATACTGCCTCATCAGCGTGTATGAACTTTATATTATGCTCTTAAGACCTCTGCATTTAATCGAATATATAATTTAAATTATCCTTATAAAATGAACATTAAAGTCAATCACTCTCTTAATGCGATTGACTGTCTTGTAAGATATACCGTTCTTTTTATATATGTTCGCTATAGATTAAGCAGGGATATGAAGCTCAGGAAATTGGCGATGAAACATCACAGCTCTCTAGGCCAGAGAGAAGTGAGCCCAGTATTTAAGAGTCTTATCATTAATTTGATAATCGATATGATGCTGCTAAAATTTTAGAGGTCTTTTAGGCTTAGAATTAAGCTGCTGTCTCTTTAAATTCAATGATAATAGACAGTGAGACCTCACAGTTGCAGGAGATTTATGGAACAGTCTCGCTTTTGATGTGTAATTTAGAATTGGTTTGAGTTGATCACTATAATCATCGCACCCATAACGAAACTTAAACAATAAAACTATATACTCACTGTCATAAATTGAACCCAAACCTCACATATACTCACTTAAATTACTAATATTTAAACATTAAACCCTTACATAAACCCTATTAAAACCCTCATAAAGTATGCACTAATATTCTACTTTTATCAATAAAAATTCAATCAAACTTCTGAAAGGGTTTTGGGGTTTTGTTTATGATAAACTTTTCACCTGTAAGAGTGACGACTATTGACTTCTTTCATTAAGGTTGGAAGTATCAAGGCAAGAAAGCGTCATGGGAATTCGAGGCTGTTAAACAGAAAATGAACACTCGAGAGATGGAGATTATTTGTAATGAGTAAAAATTGAGTCAATTTCCAAAATATAATCAAATAATATATCATTTATTCACGCTATTTTAATATCAATATTTTTAATCTAATTAAAAAGCACGTATCTCGAAATTTTGATCATTTTGAGATACGTGCCAAATAAATATAATTAAATAATCATACATTAAACTTCTAGTTTGAAATGAAATTAAGTATTTCTACATATTAATGTTCATTTTAAAAAGCTTTAAAAAATTAAATATATATTTATTTTGTTTATAGATCATACTGATTATTTTTAAATTTCTATGTTTAATAAAAAAACTATTTATTAATATTATCATATCTATATTATATTAAAAAATGACCTTTAATATGTAGAAATACTTAATTTCATTTCAAACTAGAAGTTTAATGAATGATTATTTAATTATATTTATTTGGCACGTATCTCAAAATGATCAAAATTTCGAGATACGTGCTTTTTAATTAGATTAAAAATATTGATATTAAAATAGCGTGAATAAATGATATATTATTTGATTATATTTTGGAAATTGACTCAATTTTTACTCAATGTGTATGGGGCCTCGCAATTAATAAGACTCTACAAGGTGTGATAGGATGCAAGACAAAGAATAATGCAATTTAATGACAAAACAACAGTGTCTCAATCAATAAAGCAAAATGCCAGAGTCATAATAGTAAAATCAAACCTCAAGATCGGACATATCAATAGATCAGATAGAATTGTTGTTAAGTAATATAAACTTCAGACATCTCCCTCATAATTTAAAAGTATATTTTGAGTGATTAAATTAAATACATTTACTATATATTTCATATTTAAATCTATTAATAACCCCAACTCCTAATATATGTCCTAAAAATCAATGCATATATAAACCTCATTAAGGGGCTTTGAGTTTTGAATCATCTCTAATATTAATATCATTACCAAATTTACAGATGTTATTCTTATGATGTTAAACTGCTTTATCTTAATTTTAATTTTAGATTTGGATGGATCTCTTACTTAAACTAAATGCAAATGCAGACGAGTCGCTATGGTTTTTATAATCAGAAGGTGATGTCCACGGGATAGATGGTTGTTATTATATAAAATATATAATATATAATATATTAAAAAATTATATTTAAATATATATTTTTTAATAAATTTGGAAAATAGATTATCTTAATATTAATATATCAATTTATTATTAAATTTAATAGAACTTTTTACTTAATTCATTAGTTTTAAAAAAATTTTCAGTGACTAATTTGTTTTTTCAGTTTCTAATTTAAATATTGAGTATAATATACTGTAAATTTTTATTATTCAGAATCATTTTAAGTTATAATTTAATTTAAATGAATATATCAAGTAAAATATGTAAAAATGTAAATCTTGTTTGGTTAGCTTTTTTTTAATTAGTAAAAAAGTTCTTTATTAATCTTAAGATAGTTATTAAACAATTTAAGCTTAATCATAAATCTTATTTTATATCAGTAATTTTTAATCACCACTTTAAGATCCTATTTTACTTAATTAAAAATAGATAAAATTGCTTAATTCATTAAAATATGTTGTATAATAGAAGAATAATAAAAAAAAGGCAATAAAACTTTAAATTATTCGAAAAGAAAAGAGAAACAGAATTTACAGTTTTGTTAATTTGAATATAAAATTATAATAGTTTATAAGTTTCCATTTAAGTTTAATTCAAAATTCTTTTTGATAATATTTCTATCAAGATTTTTAACAATATAGTTATCATTAATTAACTTGATCTTTAAATATAATTTACTATAATAATTTTGTATATTTCATGATCTTATGATATTTTTTTTAATTTAATAATTTCAAAACTATATTAAATTATCAGATAAATTTATTTTTCTAGCATTTAAAATTTTAATAGATGTGAAACCTCCAAATACAAAACCACGTTCACTAAGTATAAATGTCACAGTAGGTCCTTTTCCATCACATAACTAATGGAATTTATGAGCCACAAATCCATCTCTAGATCCTTGAAACAAAAGCTTAAATTAAATGGTAAAGTAGTCTGATATTTAATTTTACTAAAAAAAGATTTCAGTTTTTTACTTTTTGGTTCAATTTTATAGAATAATTATAAAACATATTAATATTAATTAAATATTGATATGAAAATATTTACCTTTAATTTTATATATAATTGTTATAAAATCAATTACCAAATATGTTAAACTTTTTTGTGATATAAAAGTGAAGTAGTTTTAAAAAAGAATTAAATTTCTTACACAAAGTAAATTTTTTTAATTTTGACATTATAATCTTTCTTTATTTTTATATTTTTATATAAATTATTTTATATAATATTAAAAAATAAAATATTAGTAAAATGTTTTCTGTTTTAATTAAAATACTTTTTTTATTTTATTGTGTAGGGTACTTATAATTAATAATAATATAGTTAATTGATATCCGTTCTTAAAGTAGACTATGTTAAGTTTTGCAAATTTCTTAATTAACAAGATCTCTGAATAATTTAATTTTATTATCTTTTGATAATATCTTACACTATGATTCAGATGGTATTATTACTAATTGTAATTTAATTTTTTCACTTTTTTCAGATTTTCGTTATTTTACTTCTTCAATTTAATTCTAATTTTGATCATCACCCATTATTTATCTCTATTTTAATTTAAAATCATATAATAAAAAATTAAATAATTATTATATTAATTAGAAAGAATAATTAAATGATTTATATTACTATAAAAATTTTAATTTAATTATTTCCCACTTTTAGATAAAATAAAAATTTAATTTTTTTCTATTGAAAAATTTAGTTTATGTCTTGTTAAACTTATTGCTCAAAAGAATTCATATTTTAATCGATGTCATTACTAGTCTTTTCTTATTCTATAACATATTAAAAATGCTATAAATATATTTAATATTAATTCACTTTAAGAACAGTTATTAAAACTAATTGATTATTTTGCTAATAAATTTTATTGAATTTAAGGATTATCATTCTCATCTTCTAAGTTTTTCTTTTTATTATTAAGCATTTTATTTAAAAAAATTTAATATTTTAATATTGTAAATATATTATTAAGTTGTTTTCAATCTTAAGCTCATCAAATATATTATAGTAATTAATATTACGAATAATTAATATCAGTTTAAAAACTATTTAAATATTTAAAGTAAACCTCTTTTAGTTTTTATTGAAGAATTAATTTTCTTCCTTCAAGTTCGTTCAATTCAAGTGATTTAAAATAATATATATTTCCTTAAATTATTTAAATTAAATATTTTTAACTTATAATAATTATTTAATTCAAATTTTTTATCAATATCCTTTATATTGTTAATAGAGTGCTTGAACTCTCCACTAACACTTTGCTTAATAAAACAAAAATAATTTTTTATAAAAATTCAAGATGTATAAATAAAATATAGTAGAGATAATATATTTCAAACGAGATCTTGAATAATTATTAAATTATTATACCAAATTATAAAAGAGATTTTCTTAATAAATTGAAATTATTTCATTTGTATATTATTAGATAATTTTGTTATAAAAAGTAAATTCTTTTATTAATTTTATTTATAAAAAATAAAAACAAATAGATTCAATATTAGGTCGATTCTCGTAATAAAAAAAGGATATTTTTTATATAATTTTAGATCTATTTGTTTAAATTGTTAAATATATATATATATTTTTTAAATAAAAATAAATTGCTTATCTTTCAATCCAAGTTTTAAAATGTTAATACTTTTAATACCATCAATTTAATTCTGCATCTCTTTAATTTATTTTTCTCTTAAATGAACTTGTTATTATAATTTCAGCATTAAATAATAAAAATAATAATTTCAAACTAATCCTGTCAACTTTTTCTTAGACGTTAATTAAATATTTTTTTTTATGAATAAATTAATAAAAGTTTGACTCCTCTATCTTCGACTTTAATTAGAAATAAATTATATATTTATCGAAGATTAATTTGACAAGAATCTTCTATAATTGCTAAAATATATTTGTATTGAAGATAAAATTTAAATATAGCTCGTTAGTAATCATTTCATGATTATTTGGTAATAAAAATAAAAAAAAATATATAAATTAAAAAGTAAAATAAAAAGATTTACAAACTACTTATAAGGACCACTAAATAAACTTTTTCCAAATAATTTATTTTTATTGAAAAATCTTAACCTTAACATTGTATAAAAAAAAACTTTGGTTCTTATGAGTTTTATTTGATTTAGGAGCAGAAAAAAATTTATTATTTCTTTAAATTTCTAACCATTCAATACATGAATATTGGTATAACTTATTAAAATAAATCGCTTAAATTTAAATACACAAAAAATTTGTAATTAAAAATATTAGATTTCTAGATAATTTATATTTTTACATAATTTAACTTTTGATTCAAGAAACAGAAAATAAATTATTATAATGAATAATTAATTATATTCAATAATTTAATAAAAAGATTTTAAGAATTAAAGTTGATTTAATTAATAAAAAATAAATCTTTAATTAAAATAAAAAGATATAAGAGTTAATTAAGTTTCTAATTTATTTTATTTATTAATAATGAATTTTATTAAGAATAAACATTAAATAAAAGAATAGTCAAGTTTTGTATCAGAAACTTTTTTGAATTCTTGAAATAGCACATCATTTAATAAATAATATAAACTAATAATACAAGTTAGATTTATATTATAGGTTAATAAACAAATTTTAAGATAAAATTAATAGAAAAATATAAATGTTGAAATATAAAAAGATTTCTAGTAAAATATAAATAAATCTAATTACTGTTGGAATACATTTGACATTGGAAAGTAAATTATAATAAAATAAATTAAATTATAAAAATGGTAAATAACTTTCTGAAAACGAAGTCAATATAATACTATCTGAATAGGAATCACAAGTAAATGGACTTTGCTTTAGAATAACCTTCGATCGCATCTCTGAAGAGAAATAAAATATTTTTTATTTTAGGGGAATTGTTTGGTAGATTTTATGCAAATAAAAAATAATTTTCGCTTCAGGGATACGATAGAAGGTTATTCTATTAGCAAAGTCCATTTACTTGTGATTCCTATTCGGATAGCATCATATTGTCTTCGTTTTCAGAAAGTTACTTACCACTTTAATTATATAGTTTGTTTTATTATTATAAGCTTTTTAGTAAAATAAAATTATTCCTATTTATTTTAATTTGAAATGATGAAATGAATTAGTTTGAATATTCTTAAGAATATTTAATTAATTTTATTTAAACTAATCAATAAATATAATTAAATATTTTAGCATCATTCATAGCAGATATTATATCAATCTAATCATTCATATTAACAAACTATTCATCATTTGATGTCTAAGTAGCAATCAAATCTCAAATCCTTAATGGGGTTTATAATTGTTTTGATTTGAAGAGAATCTATTAGTGGTTGGAGATATCAAAATAAAAACTAAATTTCTCAAATTCACTCTTTTATTTCGAGTAGTTGATGTCTGAAGTTTATCTTACTTAACCACAAATTCTATATCTTTTTTATTTGTCTGATCTAGAGTCAGGTATTACTATTATTATCTCCACAACTTCTATTAATTGATTGAAAGACTCTGGTTTTATCAATATACAGAATGATTTTGTGCTTTTAACTTATTAAGTCTCATTACTGTTTTTTTTATTATTTACTGTATATTTGTTATCACATCAATTCCTGAAATAAATAATTAATCTACATCCTTCAACATAAATAAACCTTAAAAGCTTGCAATTTTCGTATCTTTCATTTTACTAATGATAAGAAACCCTAATATATTCCCAACATAAAAGCATTTATTACTTCATTAAGAGGTTCAGGGGTTTAGAATCTTAAAGTCATTTAGTTCTTTTTCAGTTTATTCAAGTTTGCTATTAAACAGCTAAAATATAAATTAAAATAAACTCGAGTTACTAAATGTGATCATCTTTAAAGTTTAACAATTATTTACAGTTTAATTCAACAACATTCAAGTTTTTATTTGTGGTTTTAAGAGCATTATCAAAAGCTTCAAATTTTTCAAATAAGTTAAAATAAAATGCATAAATTAAAAAGTTATTACTAGTATCGACAGTGAACATAATAATTAATTAATTAATTTATTTATGAACTATTCAAAAGCTTTTGTGAGATCATTTTAAGAAGTTTAAAGATTTATGTTTTATTCCAACTTAGTGGAGTTTATCAAACTTAAAAGTGCAATAAAATCTTTATCTGTCTACACTTTCGCACTTAAATACTAATTAAATTTATAGACTTGTGAATCTCTCATCTATCTAAGATTAAACCTTGATTTCAATAGCCTCTCTCAGGTTTAAGAATTCTTCAGACTGCTTCTATCTTAATTATTTATATGTTCAAAATATAGAAAGAAATTTAAAATAAATCTTTATTTATTAAAAGAAATTTCATTTACTTTATTTTTGAAAATTTTTAATTAAATTATTTTCATTATCTCATTATTTTTTTAGAAAAAAATACTAAATATCAATTTCAAATAATTTTATTATATCTTACTAATATAAATTATTAATAAAAACTACCAATAAATATTTACAATTTATAACTTTTTCATCTTTATATTAAATATTAACATAAATTAACAACAAGTTTTTGAGTTTAGCAAATAAATAAATAAATGAATTCTATCTTTCTTATGACACTTAATCAATGAACAATTTTTACTCATGTCTAATTTTCTCTAGTGCATCAACCCAAGATTCCTGATTATACTCCACAGATCAATTAAATAAATTTAATTTATAATCGTACTTAGCTCATAACCTATTAATCCATCTAGGAATCAACTTAACAATATTTATAATAAATAACAGTCTTAGTCTTATTTTAATTCTTCTCCGTTACCAGGAGTTGTTTAGCTTTGAGGGTATGAAGAACTACTCTTTGGATTGTGCAGGTGAAGGTAAAGTTTATCAACATCTCTATTATCTACTATGTTCTTTAATCAAATCCCATAAAAAATATTTATAATCTATTCTAAATTAAAATAAAAATACTTATTGAATTAATTTACGAATAAATTAATTAAATTAAAATATTTTAAACTAAAAATATATTATATTAAAAGTATAAAATAGCTGATATGATTTATTAACTCTATCTATGATTTCATCTCCAAAGTATTCCTTTTCTCTTCCAAGAGCCTTGTTAAATATCTTAATAGAAAGATTTAATATTTAATTTTTTTTATAATAAACTTAAATTCTCATACTTATTTTTGATAACTTTTAATTTTATATTATTATTGATAAATTTGTTAAGATGTATTTCTGAAGAAATCTTTTCCAACTCAGGTCTCACAAAGAGCAAGTATGAATGAAGTTTATCAGGAGTAAACTCAGAATTTCCACCTTAGTCTTTAATGTGTTACTAATGAGTAAGATAGCACTTATAGCAAATTAGTTTTTTGCAAGGGTGGCAGTAGTGTTCAATATAATTATTGGTATGTTACATGCACTTTAAAACTAGGGGGAGGAAGTAACCTGCACTCAAAGTAGTTCCCTGCACTTTTTTTAAAATTGTGTAAAATATAATAAATTTTAATTAAATAGAAGAAATTATATAGTTAAGGACTTATAAAAAATTAAGAAGATTTTGAGTTATGATAGGAAGAGTGGTTCCTGGAGTTTATATAACAGATAATAATTGAGTACATTTGGACACATCAAATACTTAAGAATTATATATAATCAATTCTATTGCAGCCTAAATATCTAAAAATTCTCAGATTATTGGTATTTAAAAGAAAAAAGATAGTGCTTGGATAGTGCTTAGAATTCATGCTAATAGAGATATTGACTAATTGATTTATAAATTAAGGGGGGGGTCTAAATCGTTGCAAAATTTTTTTATCAAAAACATCAAAATCTCTAAGTCGGTACAACATCAATTTTTGACATTATTAACTTATCTGATCATCCTACCCCTCATAAAAAATATAATTATTTATTAAAATAAATGTCTCAGCTTCTCAATCGAGCTCCTTCATAAAATTTCGATCACAGGACCTTATAATATTTTAACCAAAAAAGTTTTCTCTCTGCTAATTAGTCAGTAAGCAACAAAAATAATTTGGGATTAAAACATCATTATTATTAGATAAATTCTAAATTTGTCTGGAATTAAAAAATTCGTACACACTGATTAATATATTTTAAAAAAAGACAATTAATCAGTGTGTACGAATTTATTAATTCCAGACAAATTTAGAATTTATCTAATAATAATGATGTTTTAATCCCAAATTATTTTTGTTGCTTACTGACTAATTATATATTAAATATTATTTTATTGTTTTACTTAAACAAATATCAATCACAGAGAAAAATATTTTTGTTAAAATATTATAAGGTCCTGTGATTGAAATTTTATGAAGGAGCTCGATTGAGAAGCTATGACATTAATTTTAATAAGTAATTATATTTTTTATGTGGGGTAGGATGATCAGATAAGTAAATAATGTCAAAAATTGATATTGCACCGACTTAGGGATTTTGATGTTTTGAAGAAAAAAATTTTGCACCGACTTAGACCCCCCTCAAATTAAGTATTATTTACAAAATGAAATAAGCTCATAAGTTGTTGGAAAGTTGATAAAAAGATTAATTTAATAAAATAAAATAAAGTGCAGGAAACTTCCCTAAAAAAATTATTTTATCATAAACCAGTGCAGGAATCTTCCTCCCCCTAAAACTAAATCAATAAAACTTAATTGTAAGATGGTCTCTGCCCTCAACCTACGCAAAGATCTACTCGTCATTTTCGAATAAAAAATCAGGTGCAATTTATTCGTAATGATTAATCTCTGGAATATATATAAAGCAGATAATTAATGAATGGTATGCTAATCACTGTAGCAGCATTTGAATGTGCCATTTTGTTATTAAGTTGGTAATATATGCTTCTTCACACATTTCAAACAGGCATTTCTGAATTTACAGATTTTTGTTTTGCATTGCAGTTCGATTGGCAGTCTATTTCCAGTGTTAAAAATTTTCTTGCATTTTCCACAATATAAGTTTTAGTTCATTTTTAGGTGAATCTTGAATAATAATGATTAAGTGCTAAAGATTGCTAGAAGATTTATCTTTTAATTACAAGTTCTTTTATTATGTCCTATTATTATTATTTAATCGAATATAAATAATTTAAATAATTTTAATTATTAAATTATAAATTAAAATCTATGATATTATATTTTTCGCAATACAACTTTTATCTTTTTTATAAAGATTAATCATAGATAATAAAAAATATTCAAAGAATTCTATTAATTCTTTCAATAATTTAAGTTAAAAATATACGTATTTAAAATTCATTAGAAATTTATAGATTAATTTTTTTCCCAATTTTAAATTTATAGAAAATTATATTTTTCTCAAAATTCATCATTTAATTTTATTTTATCATCAATTTATTTATTTCATTATTTATTGTAAAATAATTATTTTAAGTTCATAAAATTTTAATTTCATAAAATTGATAACTTATTAATATTAAAATTAAATATTACATTATAATTAAATTTAATTATTATCAATTAATTGATAAATAAATATTTAGAAATTGTTATTTTATTCTCTGATCTTCTTTGTATTAATAATGAAATGAAAATTAATAATAAAATTATAATAAACTTTAAGCATTATGTAATTAACTGTGCTATTTTAATTTTAGTATAAATCTTAAATTTGTAGGATATTAGATATTAATATTGTAAAATTAAATTAAAAAAATAAGTGGATAGTGAAATGGATAAATATAAATTATATGTTTTAATTTTATAGATAATTTTAAAAATTAGGATAGCTTTGTAATAGATTGGACGATATTATTTAGTCAGCGAGATAACTTAAGATTAATTATCATCTATAAATTTGAAATTATTATATAAATTAATATTTTAGGAAGTAGTTAATTTTATCTTAATATAAATTCTAGTACTGACAGTTATCATTTGGACGGCAAATTTTCCTCATAGGATTTGAAGTAAGTTTAAAAATAATGAATCCTTAGCATTGTGCACACCAACAATCATAAATAAAAATATTAATTTTTTAAACACCAAAATTCATGCTAAAAAGATCAAGATATAAAGTTAAATTAATTGACAATTTTACTTCAATTTAATGAATGTAGTAATTATTTAAAATTCTAAGATTCTATTATATAATAAATTAAATGAAACAATAATTGTAAAATATAATTAGAATATAAGCTCGATATAATGTAATAAGTGAAAATTAGGCTATAAGATTTTTCATTTATTTATTAATTGAAATTGCAAGTTTTGACGGAGCATTAGCACATAGGCTATAGATTTAGAGAAAATTTGATTATTCTTAGTATAAGTTTATAAATACTCATGAACATTTACTTTACCAATAGTATTTTTAACTTAAATTATATTAAAGAGGTATCTAAAAAAAAAAATTGCTTTATTTAGTGAGTATTCATAATTTTTCTACTGTATTAACCCTCATCATTTTCCTGTTCTTTACATTTAGCAAAAATTGTTTACTATTTTTACTAAAATTAAAGATTGTTATTTATTTCAAAACTTTTAATAGGTTGTTTTTTGAATAGGTTATTCTTATTATGTAAGGAAATATAAAAATAGTATAATTTAATGTTAAGAACTCTTATTATTTTTAAAAAAAAATAATATATTCATGTATATTATCCACATAACCCATAATTTAATTGTGATTGACTATAAATACTAAATAAAATAAATAATTCTATGGTTAATTTATTAAATCCTTAACAAATGAATTCTATTTCTTAAAAATATATTATAAAGGATGTTAATAAATTAAATTGCAATCATTATATGAATTGTTTTGAATAAATATAAATCATTGTAACTAATATACTTCAACTTCTAGTATTTTGAAATGCGTTTCACCACCCATGTATGATCTTGCTTCCTTTGAGTTATAAGTGAATCCCTTTGGCGACTAATAAGTAAATCCCAAGTTACTCCAATTACTACTCTCATCACATTTATCACTAATGGAAAGATCGTACCCACCCCCAAATGCACTAATCTTATCTTTATAATGAAACACTGCCTTATCTTAATGCAATTGTTATTTTTGAATTGATCTGTTAGTTAAACTGAACAAAAATGCATATGCGTCGTAATAAGAATTATATTCATCTTAGGTCTTGTGAGGAACAGATTTAAATTAAAAAAATCTAATAAGTTTTATAAATACACTTATTATTTTTATACAAAATCTTATTCAAATTTCTATATATAATTAATTTTTTAAGAGAATATTTTTCTATTTAATGATTCTATTGATTTACCAAATTAGGATTTTATTCTCTAATAGATGTGGTTTCAATTTACATATTTAGATTTAATTTTAACTTTCAATAATTAAGAATTAAATATATACTATAATTTTAAAGGATTATATCTTTTTTTATTAGAATAATCCCATTATCGACATTTGATTTATTTTTTTTCTTTATAAGCATTAATTTTTAAAGTAGTTATTGAAAATTGATTTGAATACATTAAGAGAATATATATATCCATGTTATTTGTGCTTAAATAATTTTCTAAATATATCCATTCTTAATTTCATTTTAATTATAGTAATACAATTTGCATTTTTAAATTTTTTTTATTATGTCATTGATTTAATTATCTTTCAGTAGTTAACTTCATATAATTTTTTTTTCAAATCTATTTTTTATTAAAAAAATAGATGTGAATCCTCCAAATACTTGACCATATTCACTGAGTAAAAAAGTTACAGTCGGTCCTTAGTCATCACATAATTTGTGAAACTTTGAAGCTCTAAAGCCATCACGAGAACCTTTGTATAATAGCTTAAATTTTTTATTAGAAAAGTCTGATATTTAATAATGGCTTTAAATCATTTATGTTTGAGTTTTACGAGTTAATTTAATTTTATTTAGAAAAAAACAAATATATTTTTAAAAAAATCTATTTCATAAAAATAGAAAAGTTCCCACACAATTATAGATTTTATATAAAAAAAAGATTATTTTATTTATATTTGTAAGACTTTAATCCTTAAGTTTTTTAATATACTTATTTTATTTTAAAACCATATAAATCATTTAAGTAGCAATTCTTAGAATTTTTGTATATAATACTTATTATATTAATTCTCTTTTTTTTTGAATCATAATAAGTTAAGCTAAAAAATCAATCATACACATTCTTTTTTAAGTCTTAATTAGTAAAATTTATCAAGCCAAAATCTTTAATAACTAGCCCCATGGATTATTAATTTAAAGCAAAAATAACTAAATTTTATAATAAAAAATTAACTAATAATCCTTTTTCTTAATTTAAATGAAGAATTAAATCGGAAAACATTTCCCCTAATATTTTTTATTTGAATAATATTTTATTTTACTCAATTATTACCTAGATGTATATATTTAAATATTAAAGCAAATAATTTTTTTTAAAAAAATAAATTTGCTTTAAAAAGTTATTCATTTTTATTTTATAAACAAAAATATTATGCTTTCTATATATTTTAAATTTTAATTTTTAAATTTCTCTATTGATTTAAAATTAATCATTCGATATTTGCTGCTATATAAGACTGTATTTGGTACTTTTTATTTCTTAATCGACAAGATCTCTAAATAATTTCTTTTTATCTTAATCACTTAAATTCCTACAATCTTTAGCAGCTGGTATACTAACAGCATAAAAGGATTCCATAGGTATTTAAAGAGAAGCCTAAAAATTATTTTTATACAGCGCTTTTATATCATTTCTAAAGATGTAAAAAGCAAAAGAAAGCAGATAGGTGATTATAACAAAGAAGAATAGAAATCTGAAAGTTTTTATAGAAGCCTTTTCTTCTGCAAACAATTAATTAATTTAATTATTTATAGTATAAATAAATTTTGCAAAATAAATCAAAATCTGTTTATATTTGATTGATTGAATTCAAGTAAAATTAAATAGCTAAAGTAATTAGTATAACTATAAGTTGATAAACTTTAATTTTTTTTAAAACGCCCTTCTATGATTTTCAATCACTAATGCTTATCTAGCAATCTTATTATTAACTTCCATTAATAAATTATGATAAATTTAAATTTCCACAAACTCTGCTTCATGAGTTTAATTTTGTATTACGGTAGTACTTTTGAGGTCACTGATATCTTACTATGATTAAGTAACTTAAGATTCGATATCCTTAATAAAAAAAATTAAAAGCTTAAGTTGAATGGAATAGTTTTCTTTTGTGCTTTATAATTAAGTGCAATTACTTTCTACTTTCTTAAAGTCTTTTATACTATTATCAAGAGCATTGTCATAATTTTTCATTCTCTCAGCAAAGTTATTTAACTTTACATATAAAATTAAAAAAATCATATAAGTGTCCTAAAATTATGAGAGGTATTTTTACTCTATAAAAATCTACATTAATAAGAAAACAAATAAAACTTATTTTTCACTTAAATTAAAAACAAAATTGTTAAACAAGAAATTTGAAATTTTAATGACTCAATTTAAATAATTAACGAGCATCATCTTTCATTTTATTAACATAATTTTAAATACTATAAATATTGAGAGTCCAGAAATACGATTAAAGTTTGAACTTTAATTAGACTATTCCTAATGCATGAAAAAATTATATAAAATTATTATATATAAATTAAGGCATATGTTATAATATAGAAAATTTTGAATATTTAATGATTGATATTAAATATATAATAAGTGACTTTACGATGTCATATATAAGATTAATATATAAAATTATCTAAAAAATGTTATGATTGTTTTTAAAAATAATTCAAAATGTTTAATAGACAAAAGAATAGTCTTTTGTTTAGTTTAGTTTTAAAAAAAATGTTATAAATGAGGCTTTTAATAAGTATTAAGACATTTTAATTAATATAAAATATTTTTTTTAATAAAATAATCCATAACAAGATTTAGTTTTAAGGGCCTTTTGAAGTTTATTGATTTAAACATAATTATATTATATATTGTATTTAAAGTTATTGCTAGTCTTGTCCTTGAACGTATTATGTATAAAAATTATAAAATAGTTATATCTAAATCTATCTTAAGACTCTCTTGTTTTTCTTAAAATGTATTAGTGACTTTTCTCTATTCAGCAGTTACTGCATCTAATTTATTCCAAATTTTAGCTGAAGTTCTTTATACATTAAATTAAAAATTAATTAAAATATTCTTTCAATTTTGTCCTCTATCTTTGTCATAAGTTAGTTTTCAAAATCCTCTTTCAAGAGCAAAGATTCCTCAGATACCTTTTATCTTTATAAAATTAATATTAATTTCAAAATGAGAAAAAAATTACAATGCATAACCAAAAGTTTTTTTTATAAATTTTATATTTTTTATAATATTAAATTGAAATATATTAAAAATTTGGCACTTAATATTTTTGTTTTCTTTTATTAAATGATATTATTTTAATAAATAATACTCAAATGTTTTTGATTCTGTAAAATTAATATTCTATTTATTAAGAATTTATATTAAAGAGATTACTATATAAGCTTTTAATGTTGATTATACTGATAAATTTTATAAAAATAATTATTTCTTACAAAAACCTTTTATTAAATAGGAATCTTTTTAAATTCTGGATACCCCCCATGTGCCTGGAATCGGAAAAGACCCCCCCATGTGCCTGGAATTTTTTTGACTTTCGTTCACAGTTCTGGAATCATGAAAAGTTCTCTGTGAAGAAGAAATTTCCAAAACTCAATGACCACCGTACCATATAATTCAGCTACCCTAAATTACGATTAAAAAACGAAATTTAAAAAATAATGAAGGATTCATGGAGAAAAATCAGTTAGAAAATCATCATAAAATGCAATTTTATAACATAAACAACATGATTTTTCTCCATGAATCCTTCATTATTTTTTAAATTTCGTTTTTTAATCGTAATTTAGGGTAGCTGAATTATATGGTACGGTGGTCATTGAGTTTTGGAAATTTCTTCTTCACAGAGAACTTTTCATGATTCCAGAACTGTGAACGAAAGTCAAAAAAATTCCAGGCACATGGGGGGGTCTTTTCCGATTCCAGGCACATGGGGGGTATCCTAAATTCTAATTGTTAAACTTAAATCAATTTAATTTTTAAGTTTATAAAAATTAAATATATAAATATAATGTCTAATCTTTATTAAAATAAGGGAAAAGTAATATAAGCTTGAGATTAATAAATCATTATTTATTTTTAATTATGTTGAATTTGAAATTTAACTACATAGTAAGTTGATAGTTTATTTTTTTTTAGATAGTTCCCACTGATTATTGTGCATTCAAAATTTAGTCATTTATTACTAGAAATGCCTATAATGATTATTAATTAATACGATTAACTCAGAGTTTTTCCAATTACAAAGATTTTAATTTGTATTAAATTTTTTATTTTATTTCTTTTTAAAATTTTATTTACAATTTATTTGAATGAGGTTTATAAAATTTTTAATTTATTACTGTTTATTATACTAAGGACTAACTAAACTAATGTTTATTATTTTTAATTTAAAATTTGGCTTGAATTGCAGAAAAGATAAAATATTATGCATTATTTCGTGTTTTGGAGTTGTAAATTACTCATTAATTAAATCTTTTAATATATAGTCTCTAATATTTATATTATTTTTTAATCTTTGATTTAATTCAAATTCATCAAGATCATTTTTGAATTTATTTCTCAACTTTAAATGTGATTCAATTACAAATTGCTTGATATTGATAAATAAATAAGATAGGACATTTTTGAATTATAATTAATATTACAATATTAGATTTGAATATTAATTTTTAAACATAATTTGATTTATATTACTCTAAATATGGAGTATGTTAACACAAAAAATATGAATTTTAAACATCATTTTTTCAACTCGTTCAACAACAATAATAGCAATTACTTCACCTATAATAATATTTTCAACAAATACTACTACAAATACTACTACAACTACAACCATAACTACTACAACTAAAAACCTAAACCCCAATTTTTTAAAATAAAAGAGATCAGAAAAAAGTTACCTGCCACTATTTTGGCAATACTCTAGTTAGAGCTAGAGATCAAAATTCTAAATCAAATCTGTGTTAGTAATAGTAAATAATAAATATATTTTATAATTACCTTAACTATAACAATTATTAATTCAAAAATAAAAATTTAAGGTAGATAATGGTATTTTCAACGAATAATTATGTATTTTTGTGTTAGATTCTTCAGAAAATAGAAGATAAATTGTTATATTTTTTTTATTTTTATTCATAATCTTAAATCATGACAAAAAAAAACTTTTTATTTGCAGTATTAAGCGATATGGAAATATTTTTAGAAGCCTAGAGTTTATTTACTAATATAATATTTGGCCAAATTCTTGATATCGTTTTATTCATATTTTTAATTAAGCATTATAAAACATATTTGCTTCCGCCCGAGATACCCTCCTCCACCCCTCCCCCGTTTCCCGGTCAACGAGAGACCCCCTCCCTCACCCCCTCCCCCACCCCTTAAAATACCCCATTTTATATCAAATTTTGTATCTTCAAGGTCTAAATCGATTTCCTTCTTGACATCTAGACATCATAGACCCTATTTTATATATAAAATTTCATAATATTTTCAAAATTTTTCATTTCCATGTTAGTGCTTTATATGATATGAATTTTATTATTTGACTAGTTTCACGATGTATGTCAATAATTTTTACACTTGTTCTTATGAAATATAAATTGAAAAAACATTTCTATTAAATAAAATCAGAATTTTATTTCTAATAAAAATTTATAGTCTATTATATACAAATTTTATTTAAAAATTTTTTCATCCCTTAAATCGACTTCATTCGGCAAAATTCGAAGAAATAGTCTGATTAATTTTCAAGTTTTTAATTTTTGTTTTTTTTATTTATCTATTTTTCAATATCTTTTAAAAAAAACAAAAATTAAAAACTTGAAAATTAATCAGACTATTTCTTCGAATTTTGCCGAATGAAGTCGATTTAAGGGATGAAAAAATTTTTAAATAAAATTTGTATATAATAGACTATAAATTTTTATTAGAAATAAAATTCTGATTTTATTTAATAGAAATGTTTTTTCAATTTATATTTCATAAGAACAAGTGTAAAAATTATTGACATACATCGTGAAACTAGTCAAATAATAAAATTCATATCATATAAAGCACTAACATGGAAATGAAAAATTTTGAAAATATTATGAAATTTTATATATAAAATAGGGTCTATGATGTCTAGATGTCAAGAAGGAAATCGATTTAGACCTTGAAGATACAAAATTTGATATAAAATGGGGTATTTTAAGGGGTGGGGGAGGGGGTCTCGGTTGACCGGGAAGTGGGGGAGGGGATTTCGGGCGGAACACATATTAAAATTGAAATTATTTAAATATTTCAATTATAGTTTTAAAATAATATATAAAATATAAATTTATAAATAAATTTATATCCTATTTTTAATATGCATATATTAGTATAATTTGCCAAACATCACAGACATGTATAAAATAGTTTTATATTTATGATAATTATGATTACTATTAATAGTTCTTTCATTATAAAAATGAAATTAGTTAAAGGCGATTAAGAATATAATTTCATTTCTACATAATTTTCTATAATTAATTTTTGAATTTATTAATATTTATATTATAATATTCATAAAAGTATTTTTTAATATCGTTTGCACCTGTTAGGTTATCAATTTACCTTTTTATATCTACAAAAATTAGGTTAATATAAAATTATTATTTTTAAGTTCTACAAAAAAATCTTCGTGCTTTTTGAATTATGCCTTGGTATCAATTTTTAATTAAGATATTTCATTATTAGATTAAATAAGTTAACTATTTAGCAGCTAAAATAAAAAAAATAATAAAGCTTGAGTTAATTAGTGTGATCGTCTATTTATTCAATTTCTTATTAACAGCTTTGCTCAAAATTTAGAAATTTTTTATAGGCAGTTTAAAAAGCATTTTCAAGTGACTTTAGTCTTGCTTCAAAGTTTATTTTTTTAAATTACAAATAGATAATTTATAAAAGTTTTATTAAATATTTTTGTTTTATACTAAATTAAAAAAGTTACTACTTGTTTAGACCTTGAAAATTAAAAATTAAATTATGTTGGGGGGGAGTTACACTATAAATAATTATATTTTAATTGATAAAATAAATTTTTATAATTTTAAAATTATTATTTATTTTTATGTTTGGGGAAGAAAACTTCTAGAGGGTGCAGGAATCTTTTTCCCCTCAATTAATTAAATGAAATGTTCAAGAACTTTATTGATATCATTTTATGAAGTTTCAATCAATTTTTTTAAGTCAAACTTTGTTGAATTTATTAAATGAACAATTCCATTATTATCTTTTTCGATTTACTCTTTAGAGCTTATAAAATATTATATTTGAAAGTAGAGTATGCACCAAGCACATCCCAGAATACTACCCTAATATGATGATAATATTTAGAATAATTATCTATTTTATTTACATTAAACTTTTTATTTTTAAACAGTCAAAAATGATTGCACATAAATATTTTATCTAATAAAATGATAGAACTCTTTATATTTACTAGTTTTATTAAATTAGTTGCATTTTTATGCTAAACATCATTCAAAAATTTTATAGCCATTTTTATTTTTAGTAAGTAAAAAAAATTTACAAAATCATATTAGGAATTAAATTACTAATTTGAAATTATTTATATGCATATTTTATGTAAAAGTTCCATTAGATTTAAAAAACAAATAAAAACCTCAAAACCACTGTATTAATTTATATGAATTTTAATTGATAAGGGTATTATTGGGAAATAGGATTTTTTTTATTATTTTCATTTTTAAGATTATTCCATTAGGAAATTCTAAATGATAGCACATTTGTTAGCGTAATAGCCCGATGGCGAGGTAACTAAATATATTTTCCTAGATTTTTTAAATACATAAATTTTACTAAAACATTGAATTAACTTAATATAACGGACACTAAAGACTCTAAACATTTTAATATGAAGTCTAAAGAAACTGAAAAATAATATTAACTCTTATTTAACTAATATAATCACAATAGGTTTTACTTATAAATGAAAAGCTTGCCACTTTTTATTTCTTTATATTTGTAATTTATCAATCATTTAATTCTATTTTATTTTAAAAACAAAATTGTATTTAATCACATGCTTTCTAAATTATAAATGACTTAAATTATTATGTTTTATCAGTATGCATCAAGCTAAATTTACAACTGATTATTCAAAGAAATTTATAGAGAAATTATTGAGAGAATTTGTAATTTTTATAAAATAAATTATTGCAAAACTATTTTGTTTTTTAAATTAAATTAATGTTTTTATAGACAAATTAAAAAGAGTACTATACACGTTTTATTAGAATTTATATGAAAATTAATAGAGGCCTTAGAGACTAATTTTTTTGATTACAATAAGTTATTTAAATGTTTTAGTGATATTTATATTACTTTATAATTCAAAGAAAAATTTCATCTTCACCAAATGGAGCAATTGCCCATTTATTTTACTATCTATATTTTAAATAAATACTATTTACAATACTTTAAAATGCAAATTTTAAATTCCATGTACCAATTTTGTTTTAGTATTGTTGTACATGGTTCCAATTAGTTTTGAAAAAGATTGAATTTTTTCCATTAAAACTTTATTCTTTCAATAGGTACTAATTAAGTTTGGTAATATTAATTTTGTATTGATTAAAGTTAATCAGAAAAAGTCCTAGAACTAATAAATATAAACAAATTTTGAATTAACTTAATTGAAATTAATCGATAAAAATGGAAATCCACCTATGAAGTATGTTACAGCTACTGCCAACTTTCTCCATTTCTCATTTTAGGGTTAATCTCATATGATACCCATTCTTAAAAGGTGCATAAAAAATTCAAAATTTTAGATATATAAATTTCTAAGATAAATATCTATTTATAAAATTTTTTGAAGTAAAACATTATAAAGCGAATAAGATGAATAAGAATGATGATTAAAACCAAATGCAAAATTTAAATCGTACAAGCATTAGTATGGAGTCTTGTAGTGTCTTAAACTTCTTTTTTATTCGTTATTTTCTTAATCTTCATTTTACTTCATTATAGTCCAAATCATGAAAACCATTCGCGTTGAGCTCCTAATCATCTAGGCGTCATAAATATCTAAGCTATTGATGCTGAAGCTGCAACCTCGACTACTTCACACTTTAAGACTGCCTTGCTGGAGATGCTGTTTGCCTTAGAGGGTCCACCATGTTTAGCCAAGATTTCAGAAATTAGAGATGTTTAATAAATTAAATTTAACAAGGTTTTTATTAATACATATATGATAATTATTAATTAAGACATCCCTATTTAAAATTCCTTATAAATTAAACCTATTAGTAGAAACTTTATTTTCTGATAATTAAAACTAAAAATGTTTTAATTTGTTTAATTTAATTTATTATACATCTCTAATTTCTGAAATCTTGGCTAAACATGGTGGACCCTCTAAGGCAAACAGCATCTCCAGCAAGGCAGTCTTAAAGTGTGAAGTAGTCGAGGTTGCAGCTTCAGCATCAATAGCTTAGATATTTATGACGCCTAGATGATTAGGAGCTCAACGCGAATGGTTTTCATGATTTGGACTATAATGAAGTAAAATGAAGATTAAGAAAATAACGAATAAAAAAGAGGTTTAAGACACTACAAGACTCCATACTAATGCTTGTACGATTTAAATTTTGCATTTGGTTTTAATCATCATTCTTATTTCAACTTATTCGTTTTTTATAAATGTGGACACCAATTACCATAAACTACTCATTTTTCGCATATTTTTTATTTAAATCTTACTAATTTTACCAAACTCTTTCGTATAGGATGAAAATAAGTTTATAAAGGTCCCAAGTTTAAAAAGAGATTGATACAACTTTGACAATAATAAAATGCAAAATATTTAAAGATTTTTTACATATATCCCAATTTATGAATGATGGAATCATCAAATTTCATAAAGGGGATCAGTTAAAGTGATAATCTATGAAAAATGTAAAATAAAATAAAATTTTTCTAATTAATTTTTTTCTAAAAATACCATAACCTGTATAAAGTATGGGAACATTTAAGTCAATAAATGAAAATTGCTGATATAAAACTTTCATTTTTTCATAAATAGAGTGAAAATTCTGCTTCCTAACTTAAATAAACCTAATCCCATCATTACTCTCAACAACAACAAAAAACACATATTAAACTCATTAAGGGTTTTTTTGGATTTTGAATGTTAAATAAACTCATTTTTTACAAATAATTTAAAATCATTAGCTTTTTATATGTCTGATAATGATTCTAAAAAATAATAAGGATTAATAATAAAAAATTCAAATAAATTTAATAAAATAGATTATACTTAATCAGGGAAGGGTTTCAATTTTTGAGGAGATGGCTGCATGTAGGTTAATTATAAGTATTTTATAATCTTGTGATTTTCTCGTCTTTCAATATACTAAGTTTTTTTGTAAAAGTTTCTTTCATTGTCATATATTCCAAAGATTACTACTCTCTTTTTAATTATATAAATTCTTATATTAATAGGAAATTTATTCTAATTTATTACATGCTTGATCTCTTTATTATAAAAATAAAAATTAAAAAATTCTTAAAGCAATTATTTATAATGAAAACAATTTTTATTTTTATTGAGTTTTAAATTAAATCTCTAACCGAGTTCCTTAAAAAAGTTGTTTATATATATTATCTACATGTGTACATAATTTTTTTACCCATCATTCAAAACCCCAAAACCCTTTCAGTATTTTGATTGAGTTTTTGATTGATAAAATTAGACTAATAGTGCATGCTTTTTTAGGGTTTTAATAGGGTTTATGTCGGGGTTTAATGTTTAAATTTTAGTAATTTAAGTGAGTATATGCGAGGTTTGGGGTCAGTTTATGACAGTGAGAATATAGATTTATTGTTTAAGTTGAGCTATGGATGTGATGATTATAGTGCTCAACTCAAACCTATTCTAAATTACACATCTATAGCAAGTCTTCTTCATAAATCTTCTGCAACTGTGAGGTCTCAAAGTCTATTAGCATTGAATTTAAAGAGATAGCAACTTAATTCCAAGCCTTAAAGACCTCTACAATTTTAGCAGCATCATATCAATTATCTTATTAATGATGAGACTCTTAAATACTGGGCTCAATTCTCTCTGGTATAGAGAGCTGTGATGTTTCATCGCCAATTTCCTCAGCTTCATATCTCTGCTTAATCTAAAGCGAAAATTTATAAAAAGAATGGAATATCTTACAAGACAGTCAATCGCATTAAGAGAGTGATCGACTTTAATGTTCCATTTAAAAGACTAATTTAAATTATATATTCAATTAAATGCAGAGGTCTTTAGAGCATAATATTAAGTTCATACACGCTGATGAAGCTGTATTTACATTCAATACCTTTATATCAAGGTTTTGGTACAAAGGTATAGTATTATAGAAGTTTATAACTAGAAGGTTAAGGTGTAAACTAATGCTATTCTTGGTGGAATAAGTGATGATAGTGGCTCGAGACCTATGTTATTCACCCTCGTTCTATTAAGACTGAATAATATATTAAGTTCTTACAATAACTTAGAGACAAATACGCTGACTAAGAGATTATTCTGTTCGTTGATAACTTGTCAGTTCATAAAACTAAAGACTCAAGGAAGGAATATGAAAGGCTAAACATAACACCTGTATTTAATGTTCCTTACAGCCCTTAGTTCAATGGAATTGAATTATATTGGGGGTTATTGAAAGGACACTACAAGAAACTTCTACTCTATCACTTGATGCACGACTTGAAGATAGACACAGTAGATTTTATTAAGAGTGCTGCTAAAAGAGTCAGCGATGATAAAGCTAAAGTATGCGCAAGAGAAGGGAGATTTTGTGTTTATAAATAAGTTTTAGATTTAAACGAATGAATAAGTTCACATATTAAATTTGCCCGTAAAGGGATTTGGCTTATCTTTCTTTTATTCCTTTTAAGGCTTGTTTGGGCCTATGTTTTTTCTCTTGGTGCCAGCTCCTGCATCTATGTTCATCTTGTCTGGCTTTTATAAATCTTTGAAGAGTCTCTTACTATATTCATGCTTTACTTAGGATTTCTCTCTCTGTTAATTTGCTGCGCACTTCATCAAATATATAGAATTGCCAGGTTTTTCTATTAAATTAGAAGACTAAGCTTACTAGAGATGAATGGATTCTTCTGCAGTTCTTAGAGCCACGAGTCACTGATTTTTATTCACTACACCTCTTTTTCTTCAGGAGAGATGCTATAGCGTTTCTTATGAGCTTCTTAAATTACTTCATTTAAGTACTCAAGTTTCAGAGTTCCAAGGACACCAAAGAAGAAGTTTCTTTCTGGCAATTTATTAGAGAGTTACAGCTTTGATGGAAGGTAGAGAGCAACATCTGGATCACTCATAGCATCATCATAGAGGTTTCTTACTGAAATTTCAAAGTAGTTAGGTATCTCTATCATTCTGATTTCATTAGACTTAAAAGTTTTTTCTCTTCACTTAGCAATGCTTTTAAGAAGGATATTTTTGTTCCCTCCTGTGTTGGCAAGAAAAATCCAACTATGGCCAATAAGTTAGTTATAAGTGAAAAATTACCTTGCTATACCAAGTATCTGTAAAGGTCTTCTTTACTTCTGAATTTGCCTATTAAATCTTGAGATTTAATTCTCTTCATTGCATCATTCATAGATTCCATCTTGCTTCCAGTTTCTTATAAATGTTTATGAAATTAAAAATTATGGATATCCATTCTGAACTTACTAAAATTTTACTACTAAATAGGGAGATCCACTAGGAGGTCAACCTGAATCAAATATATGGATAAAGTTGGAGGAACTTTCTCTTTCAAGTTTCAGAGTTTGACTTCCATTATTATCAAACTTTCTTTATTAAATTGCTCCTAATAATAATTAATTTAATTAAGTGGTGCTCCTAATTTATTTAAAACTTAATTAGGAGGTTAAATTAAAGTTCTAAACCGTATTAAGTGGTACATTAAAAATTAAACTTTAAAACTTCCCCACCTAAATTTACGAGAACAGATTTGGGAGCATCACCTAGCTTTACAAAACACATTTAGGTGCATTTAATGTATAAAATGGATGATAAAGTATATAAATTATTTCAAAATTTTAGAAATATAAATCCAATGTCTCGCACTCTTTTCCCATTAAACCCGCTCTAAATCTTTGAGCATATGATCTTACTTGTGTAAAAAGGTAGAATTTTAACAGCTTGTATAAAATTATTAATAGTATTTATAAAATGAACGACAACTTATTAAGAAAAGTGGCATTGATTGGCATTAGCCAGCAAAAAACTTTCTTTCATGAATCAAAAGAAAATTGAGACTTGTGATGCCTCTACCTAGTACGAACCTGAAATTCTCTAAACTTAGGTCTAAGACTTTGAAAATCAATTCAGTTGTTAAAAAGAAATGCAGAGCTAAGAAATTCAATGCGAATTTCCAACTAAAATGGCTGAAGAGGAGGAAGAGAAAAAAGAAATTAAAGCATTACATAAATGTGAAGAGTGTGAGAAGAACTTCACTTTTACATATGCTCTTAAGCGTCATATCTTAGAGCAGCATTCTAATGAGCCAAAGCTCTATCTTAAGATTGATAAGATAGATGGAAAATATTTTTGCCCTTATTGCAATAAGCAATATAACCATTAAAGGGATTTAAAAGTTCACCTATAAAATCATCATGGTAAGAAGTTTGAAGTCATAGATCTTGAGACTGGTGATGTCTTCCTTCAAAAAAGAAAGCCAAGAGACCAGAATCCTTGGAACAAAGAGTTAAGAAAGAAAATAAGCTTATTAAAGCAGTGAGAAACCTCACAGCTTCTGTAATACTGAAAATCACTCTGAAGATACAAGCACTAAAGCTACCAATATTAAATGTAATTGTCCTTAAAGAATGTAAGGAAAGTTTTCTTATACTTGAGGACAAGTTTGAGAAAAAGGTCATAACTGATAAGCAGTTCGCATACAAGATTTATCCATTCAACTACTTTAAATGCGATGACAAGTATCAAATGGAATTTGTCAATGATTACTAAGCTCTTACTAAAGCAAGGATAGACAGTGCAGATTTATAATTAAGCTCGATGCAATACTGCTTGCTCAAGATCATGTTGCTTTTCGCCTCCCTCTATATTAAATGACATTAAGAGACTACTTTTAAGATTAAAGAGTTCCAAAGTAGCTACCTCTTATTCTTACAAATGTTTGCAAAGCATAGAAGAGCTGCACACTTTAGGGTATGTTCATAGAGACTTGAAGCCTGAGAATATATGCTTGACTTTTCACCTCTCAGAGTAGTTATAATTGATTTCAATAGATCATAAAGAGTTGAAGCTTCAGGACTTGGCAACGTTTATGGTACTCCTGGATACTTTCCAGAAAGGGAGGACTGGAGAGATGGTGATATTAAGTGGGATGTATGGGCTTTAGCAGCAATTATTTGTGAATGCTATATGGCAAGAAATGATTACTATAGCTGGAAGAGAAAGATTCAAAGCAGAGAATACAGCAATATCTAGACTAGAATAAGATAAAAGGTAGAATGAAAGATATGGCTGAGTAGATAATTATTAAGCCTAATAACAGAGCTGACCATACAATAGACTAAATTGTAAGCTGAATAGGAGAAATAAAGTTTAGAAAGTTGCCTCATGATGCAAAGGTATTAATTTAGTGAATAGTAAAAATAAATCACCTATAAAACTCACTAAAATTACCAATATTTAATCATTAAACCCCTACATAAACCCTATTAAAACCCTAATAAAGCATGCACTACTAGTCTAATTTTATCAATCAAAAACTCAATCAAAATACTGAAAGGGTTTTGGGGTTTTTATTATAAAAATAAAATTTTTTAATATTTTTAAAGTAATTTTATTATTTGAGTAAAGTAATTCATAATATGCTGATTATTTAAAAATAAACTTATTATTAACTTTCCAATGTGACTTAATCAATGAATTATTTTTATTCAACTTTTAATTTTTCTATCTGATCAAACCAGTAGTTCTAATTCACTTCTATGAATAAAAATTAAATAATTTTATAATATTATTAAATTAGAAAGTAAATAAATAGGATGTTCATTAAAATCGAGCAGAAACACAAAAACATATTTGGTTCCTTCATTAGATTTCTCAAAAATTTCTACTCAAAGCTCGAACCCTCTTCTCTTAAACTCTTAACAAAGTGAGAAGAGTGACTCCTTACATCCCCAACGAGATTCTCTTTTCCAAAGAGACTTGGGGATAACTCAGACGAGCGGGTTTCCTATTGCTAGCCTCCGATAAATTTCTAGACCTCTCTAGAACACTAGCCAGCCCCTCCTCACTTACCCAAACACTTATCTCTTCTACTATCCAAGACAACATTGGACTCCTGAAACTCACTAGAATCATCTCCTGGATCCATGACAGAGCGAGACAAGACTTGGTCTCAAAAAAATAACTTTCAAGTGACGCCCTTAAAACTTCTCTTCCTAACCTTAACTTTGGTTAAGGCTCACTCCCTATTTAATACCAGGCCGATCAGATGCTATCAGAGCAGAATCCACCTGACAAAGAGTTCAACCATTAACTTAACATCAATCAAGACTATGACTTACACTTTGCTTAAACCTTTCTACCAGAACCCGATAGGAAAGTTCTCAACGACAGCAGCAAAGAATTTCTCTAAGGATTATCAGACTTATCTTCCTTAGACACCGAGGTACTATCAGAAATGGACTAAACTACCATTGCTCTTCAAGTTCCTACAGAGTTCTTAAAAATCCAAATCAAAGACTGGTAACAACTTCCCAAGGACTATATCCTTGACACCATTAACCTTATCCAAACGGCTGCTATGAGCCAAGAAAAACCAACGAATATTCTATATTCTTAGTTTTCCTTTTACCTAGATACGTTAGACAAGCTTCACTATATAAGAGCTTTTAAAAACAGTCTCTTAGCCCTATCAAATCCTTAAGATCATTCAAAGCAAGAAATAAACACCTTTCGCTTCTCTATACAGTTCACAAGTATATAAAGAACTTTATCTTCAAGCTACTAAAAAGATTGCTAAAGTAATATGGAGAATACTAGTAGCAATGCACTCAAACACCACCCCAGTCCCCATCCACAAAAGTGAAATTGGCATACCTTCTCATTGCCCTCTACGCTAAAGCTAGAACATAATAACATCCATATTTTGATGGAAACCTAACTCAAATTATTTAAAAACTAGCTGGACAAAATTTCATAGAAATGAACACTCTCTGGTACAGAATTATGTACCATTGCGCAAATTCTCTTCGAATTTGCCAAATTCTACCTTTTATCCTCTGGCAATATGGTTGCGATCTGAAACAACAACTCAGACTTATGGAGTCAGATGACTTCTTCAACACCATAGACTACAAATTGGGAGTACTGGCACAATTGCCGATGCAAAACTTCAAAGACTTAACATGACAAGGGTCAATCTCAACCTCCAGATAATGGGAGGGATATGAACTCCTCTGAAGGAACTTTAACTAAAAAGGACCTAGTCCTTTCAAAATGATATGCTCAGGGGGCTTTAAGCATTCGATGCGAGTTATTTATTTATTTATTTTATTTTATAATTTTATAAAAGAATCGCATTGAGTTCACAGCTTCTAACTAGTTTATCTACTTATCAATTTAATTAAAATATTTTTTTATTAAAATAAGAGTAATAATAATAATAATAATAATAATAATAAATAATATAATATAATATAATATAATATAATATAATATAATATAATATAATATAATAAAATATAATATAATATAATATAATATAATATAATAAAATATAATATAATATAATATAATATAATATAATAAAATATAATATAATATAATATAATATAATATAATAAAATATAATATAATATAATATAATATAATATAATAAAATATAATATAATATAATAT
>ARYC01003458.1:0-39870 GCA_000711775.1 Oxytricha trifallax | reverse complement strand
TATAATGGATATCCATAATTTTAAATTTCATTAACATTTCTAGAAAGAGGAAGCAAGATGGAGTCTGAATGATGCAATGAAGAGAATTTAATCTCAAGATTTAATAGGAAAATTTCGAAGTAAAGAGGACCTTTATCGATATTTGGTTTGGCAAGGTATGTTCTTAAGTAAGATTAATAAATCCATTATAGTTGGATTGTTCTTGCCGACTTAGGAGGGAACTAAAATTTCATTCTTAAAAGCCTTACTTAGTGAAGAGAAAAAATCTTTTAAGTCTAATGAAATTAGGATGATAGAGATACCTAACTACCCTGAAATATTAGTGACAAACCTATATGACGATGCTATGAGTGATCCAGACGTAGCTATCTACTTTCCATCAAAGTTACAGCTCTCTAATAATTGCCAGAGAGAAACTTCTTCTTTGGTGTTCTTGCAACTCTGAAACCTACTTAAATGGAGTTTTTTAAGAAGCTCATAAGAAACGCTACAGCATCTTTCCTGAAGAAAAAGAGAGCAAGGTATTAAAATAAGTGATACCTGGCTGTAGGAACTTCAAAAGCATCCTTTCATCTCAAGTAAGCTTAGTCTTCTACTTTTATAGAAATACCTGGTAGTGGTATACTTGATGAAAGAGCGCAGCAAATTAAACAGAGAGAGAAAGTCTCAAGTAAACGTGAATTGAGTAAGAGGCTCTTCAAAGATTTATAAAAGCCAGAAGAGATTAACATAGATGCAGGAGCTGGCACTAAGAGAAGAAACATGGGCCCAAGCAAGCCTAAGAGGAAGAAAAGAAAGAGAAGCAAATCACTTTACGGGCAGATTTAATATGTGAACTTATTCATTCGTTTAAATCTAAAACTTATAAATATACACAAAATCTCCCTTCTCTTGCGCATACTTTAGCTTTATCATCGCTGACTCTCTTAGCAGCACTCTTAATAAAATCGACTGTATCTATCTTCAAGTCGTGCATCAAGTGATATAGTAGAAGTTTCTTGTAGTGGCCTTTCAATAACCTCCCAATATAATTCAATTCCATTGAACTGAGGACTGTAGGGAACATTAAATACAGGTGTTATGTTTAGCCTTTCATATTCTTTCCTTGTGTCTTTAGTTTTATGGACAGATAAGTTATCTACAAACAGAATAATCTCTTAGTCGGCGTACTTATCTCTAAGCTATTGTAGGAACTTAATGTATTATTCGGTCTTTATTGAGCGAGGATGGATAACATAAGTCTCGAGGCCATTATCTTCGCTTATTCCACCAAGTATTGCATGAGTTTAAACCTTAACCTTTTAATCATATACTTCAATGTTGCTGTACCTCTTATACCAAGACCTTGATATGAAGGTATTAAAAGTGAATACTGCCTCATCAGCGTGTATGAACTTTATATTATGCTCTTAAGCCCTTTGCATTTAATCAAATATATAATTTAAATTATCCTTATAAAATGGAACATTAAAGTCAATCACTCTCTTAATGCGATTGACTGTCTTGTAAGATATTCCGTTCTTTTTATATATTGTTAGCTATCGATTAAGCAGAGATATGAAGCTCAGGAAATTGGCGATGAAACATCACAGCTCTCTAGGCCAGAGAGAAGTGAGCCCAGTATTTAAGAGTCTTATCATTAATGAGATAATCAATATGATGCTGCTAAAATTTTAGAGGTCTTTTAGGCTTAGAATTAAGCTGCTATCTCTTTAAATTCAATGCTAATAGACAGTGAGACCTCACAGTTGCTGGAGATTTATGGAGTAGCCTTGCTATAGACGTATAATTCAGAACAGGCTTGAGTTGATCATTATATTCATCACATCCATATCGCAACTTAAACAATAAATCTATATACTCACTGTCATAAACAGACCCCAAACCTCGCATATACTCACTTAAATTACTAATATTTAAACATTAAACCCCTACATAAACCCTATTAAAACCCTAATAAAGAATGCACTTATAGTCTACTTTTATCAATCAAAAACTCAATCAAACTACTGAAAGGGTTTTGGGGTTTTGATTGCTTAGAATTATTTCTAATATTAAATTTTAGTTTAATTACAATGATTTATTTTTAAATTATATCCCATTTATTAATTATTTATTCAATTGTGGTTTACATTAATACCAGTGGAGTATTTAAAACTACCATAAGATAAATCTTATCAAAAATAAAAATTTGGAAAGATAAATATGCAAAATTTGATTAAAATGAGAGTGTTTTATCAATTCAACTTTATGGAGTTAAGTAATCAAAAGATCAATAAAAACTAAATGATGATGTGAACATAGAGTTTAACAAAGAATTAAAATAATTAGTAACGCAAATAATTTAAGTTCAGGTATTTGGCATAAATAGTCTTTAAAAGAAAGTTAAGTACAAAATCCCTGGAAAAGTACTAGAACTTACGATTGGACAGGCTATAAACGTTATAAGCTCATTAATGTATAAGCGAAGTGTGAGATTTTCAAGGATGGTATCTGACACATTTGACTAAACATACTATAAGGATGAGAGAATTTTAAGGTAAAATATTTACAGTTTAAGAAATGCGGTTGCTGAAATTCTTAAGGAAAGGAGAAAAGAATTATTAGAGTAAAAAGTTGTCATAAAACTCACTAAGCATCAGGATTTATTGACATTCTTGATTTGTCAAGATAATCATGATAAACTAAATGACAGTGAAATTATTGACGAATGCATCTCTTATTTATTTATGAGTGTAAAAAATGTGAATCTGACCTTGCAGAATCTATGGGATTTCATTTTAAGCAAGAGATATGTCAAAGAATAAATTCTTGAAGAGATTGATTAAGTATTCTCAATTTCTTTTCTTTAAGATCTTAAACCAAGTGAATTAGATAAGCTTTTGACAAATCGCACATTAACATAATTGACCTACTTAAATAGTTGCATTCTAGAAACCTTAAGGCTTAGACCCCCAGAATAGTTCTCACATGTTTTTACTTCTACAAAGGATATCAAACTAGACAATTAAAAGTTTATTATAAAGTAAAATCAACCTATGTAAATAAATATAGGCTACATTCACACTCACAAAGATTTTTGGGGAGATGAAACTAACAAGATTTTCTACCCAGATAGATTTACAGAATAAAATATAATGAAAGATCAAATATAGTAAAAATAATTGAGATATTTGCCATTTTTAGAGTATGGTAACAATTAATGTATGGGGCAATAAATCAGCATAAATATAATCAAAGCTATCGTCACAATTTTCTATACACATTTAGATGTTGTTCTGATTGAAAGGAAAAGATTGTTAATCATTGATAAAGAATAAGAAGAGCTATCATAATAATTATAATAATTATAATTATTTTTATTTTATTTATAGAGTTAATATTAAATATTTATAATGAGCTTTAAAAGAAGACGAATTTATTTAATTAGAATTATAATTCTGAAGAAAATAATGAAGAAGAGTATGAATTAGAAACAAAACTAATGGTAAAGTTGTATTAAAAAAAAAATGAGAAATAGAATTGAAAATATTTATGTATAAATAGTATTTATAACTTGTTTTACTCTATATATTTAACTTCAAAGGAAAATAATATTCAAGTAAATTCTAATTCGGGGATATATTAAACAGGAAAATTGTATTAATCTCCCATTATTTAAGATTGTTATATAATATATTAAAATATAAAAAATAGTAACAAAATTAAAAATACTATAAATGTAGATTTATAAATTAATGAGATTCTTATCATAAATGTTTTAAATACTTGGTTATTAGCTTAAAATTATTTTTAATGTCAATTACTCTATTTATAGATATTTTTTCATATTCTTATATGAAAAAATTACTTATCTTTCAAAATATTTGCATGAACAGAACTTCTTGAATTATAGTAACTGCAAATACTTAAATGTCAATTCCCCAAGTCATATTATTCACAAATCCATAGTTTTAATACATTTAAACATAGGGATAGATTAAGTACACATAAGCTTTTTGTTTTAATTTCTATAATTATAAATCAAGCCAGGATGGATGAAATACCAAGCATCGCTGAAACACAAATGATTAATTAGAATAAATTTTACTTAATTCTATTTAATATAGTCAATACTTTTAATCATAATTATTGTAACTATAAAAATATTCATATCAAATATAATACATTTTTAAGATGATTATAAAATTCATTATTTTATTTAAAAAAATGTCTTAACTTTATTATTCTTTAATTTAATTCTTGATATAATTTAATTATGCTGTACTTAAATTTAATTGATTTTAAGTTATAGAATAAGTCCCAAAACTTATGCAGTACCTGGTTTCAGCCTCAGCCCAGCATTTGGATAATCTAATACAATCACACAAAGCAATATTGATTGAACTTAACTGTATTTGAATAAATTATATTATATAAACATTAGCCAAATCTGGAGAAATAAATTACAATTTTAATTATATTACTATAAGGAATAATTAAGGCAATTTATTCTACAATTTATTTCCAGCATTTCGGTCATTATTTAAGGGAGATTAATCAATTATTATTCTGAAGCATTGTCTTCCTGAAATTAAGAATAACTATGAGTTATTATAAGTTATGCTTTGGATTATAAAAAATTTTAGGAATAATAGAAACATGTAAATAGGGAATTGATAGGCAATATAAGATCCAAGGCAAGTAAAAAAATATTAAAATAATAGAATGATAATTTAGAGTAATTAATTTTTGAATACTCTCAGATAATGAAATATTAATATATAAACAATAAAAAGTATAATGGAAGTATGTAGCAGATAATTTACAATAATCATAGCAATTGAAATCATCGGTCTTTGGTTGAAACACAAGGAAGAATTCTTAGTAGTATCCCTCATAAAAAACAGCCATCCAAGTCATTACAGAGAGAAATAAGCAAACGGATGATAGTGAACCCACCTATATATACTTGAATTCATTTTCAAGATCAACTGATCTTAAGTTCTTTCAGGCATTTATATAAATAAAACAAATTATTTTGAAAAAATTAAATAAATTAAAAATTAAATACAAGCTTCCTTCAATTAATCTTGAGAGTTGTTTTTGAAAAAAAAGCTATAATTTAAAACTAATAGAAAGTCTGCAAACATAATAAACTTTAAGTTAAAAAGTTGTCATGAGCAATAATAACAATTTGTAAGTTATTCTATGGATAAAGATTAGATTACAGTTTGGAGTAGTACATTAATTATTTTTCAATTAAAATTATACAAATATCCTTCCATAAAATTAGAATATTACTTGCATTATTTTAATTTAATCCTCATCTCATCTTTTAAAATTATTTTCAATTTAAAGACATTCAAATATCAATAAATTTAAAATTCAATATTTTGAATAAAAATACCCAATAACGTAATTATTTTGACTATTTTTTAGAGTTAAAAATTTGAAAGAAGGAATTAAATATAAGAATTGAGCTTGTAAAATTATCAAATTTCTTTGATTTTTCATTCAAATATGAGATAAGACTAATTTTATGTAAGATCTCTCAAATTATTAATTAATAGTCTTTCTTCATTTCTGCACATGGTTATATCATAGTTGAAAAAGAAATCTCTTAAGAGTGATTTGAAAGATAATATCTATAAATCATAAAGTATTTTTTGAGAAAATTTTTCATCTGAAAAATTTAAGTTATAGACTCCTACCAAGAAATCCTCTTCTATATTTCAATAAAAACAATCTATTTTAGCCTTCTCATAAATTTAATTTCTCAATTAATTAGGAATATTTATTTAAGTTGTTTTATTTTAAGTCATGTGGTTAGAAGGTTAAGATTACTTAAAATAATGATTTGAGCCTTTAAAGTATCTAAAAAATAACAATTTAATCAATTTTAGGTAACCTGAAAAATTTTTATAGTCTGGCAATATAGTGGGGAGGTATTCTTAATTGACTTAATAATGATTAATGATTAATATCAAATAAATTTAACATATCACTGTTTAATACTAAAATCAAACTATCAATCTAAGTCGTGACGTAGACGTCTCTGAGTGAGTTGATATGGAAGTAAAAAAGTAGAAAACTCCGAAAAAACCACTTCCGCTATAACCTAGTCTCCTCCTAAAATCAAGATGTTGCCAGCATAATCTGAACAACAGACCCCTTAGAATTTAACAAGAATAACAGGTAGTTCTTTATTGACTTAATAAGAGAAAATAAGATTTAAAAAAGTTTTTCTTATCGTTTCACATTAATATAATACATCTTTATTTCCAAAATCTTTTATAATTTACTGCATGCATGCTCAAAGTGAATTCTAAGTAATATTATATTAAATACTTAAATTATTGTTGATTTTTTCAATAATCAAAGCAATTCCATCGAAAATTCAAAGATAATAATGAAATAAACATTTAAGCTAATGTAATATCAACTTAAATTCTATAAATTTTCTTTCGTTATTAAAATAATGTAAGATAGTAGTGAGATGTTTTTAAATTCTTCAATATAATTTTAAAACGTCAGAAAATATCAAATAGGGAATACATAATCAACAAATCAATTCATATTTTTATAATCATAGTTTTCTTTTACTAAAAAGTCTATAAATAAATATTGCTAACTTAAAAGCAACAATAATTAAATATATCTATAAGATTTAATCTTATATTTATATATAGAAATTTAATATATATATATATATATAAAATATTCTTAAATATCCATTTAGTTTATTTTTAATCATATTTATTAAATTTATAGAAATAAAAAAAATAATTAAAATGCTAGTAATTTTCTCCCTAAAATATTAATTAGATAAGAATAGATTAATAATTGATCAACGAGCAATCAAAATCACTACTATTTTGGTGACAATAAATTCACATGACTTATAAATCTCATTCTTTTTCTTAAACAGTTATCTCGTATTATATTTTTAGGTTTATAGTATAAAAATAATTATGTTATAAGGAGTGCTTAAAACTGAAGTTTAGAAGTTAATTTATAATATAATTATTAATTCAAATATACTGGTGATGTTCCTCTTATAAATCTGAGTGCTTCAAGGGGTCACATCGATAGCTTGTTGCTTGAGCTCTGAAACTTTTAAAGTCAATATTTTTCTTTATTAAATTCTATAAATAAAGGTGGCTAGTTTTATATATATTTCTTGCACTATTTAATTTAATTAATGAATAAAAATTATAAAAAACTGATAGCAAGTAGAAGATTGAGATAACAGAGTTCATGACTGGAAGCAAGTAACTTAACCCAAAAGTGTAGTCGACATAGTGACCTAACAAGAGATTGTTGTAGTACATTAATTATTTATTTAAAGGGTATTAATAATACAATTTTTGAGATAATGAATGGAAAAAAAACTTACTAGAAATATTTTATGTACATTCCATAGGCGACGAAGGGGAAAATCATAGTGAAAATCCATGTGAGGTTGAGGACACCGATTATGATCAAGTTTTATTTGCTGAATTTAATGCAAATATTTATCAGTTAAATTAAAAAGGTTTTCTTTCTTTAAAATTGTTATTTCTTTAAATTTGGAAAGGATGTCAGTGTGGCCCGCCAGGTATGTGTAGAAGTAGTTATTCCAAATATTAAATTAATATCAGCTTTTTATAACTAATTTCAGCACAATACACTTAAATTAAATCTTATTTGCATAATAATGGGAGCGCATGTGATTTAATAAAGTCCAAGCATGAAAAAGCTCACAACAAAGGCATCTAACCAGCAAGTGTCACCTACACATAGATCTGGCTACTTCCATACGTTAAAAAGAGTTGATGGGAAGAAAATAAGCATTAATACGCCCAAAGCAGCAAATACAAAGCTCACAGTGCTCATAGTAGTGATTAATATATTAAAATAGAATTATAATATATTTACAATGAAATTGTTGAAGTTGGTACTTTAATTGTAATTTTGGAAACAATATTATAAAATAATTGAATTACACTATCGATAAGTAATAATTTAAATTTTTAGTGATGATACTGGCGTAAGAGAGTTGCTGAGGATCTGGATTCACAACTACACCTTATTAAAGTTTGTGATAACTCTTAGATTAAATTATTCGCAATTATTATAATAAAATATTTGATACTATTATATTTTCACCCTTTTAAGACCTTATACTTATCAACAATACTTACCTATATTATATATTTATAGATGCAGTGCTGTCCTTAATGATGACGATTTGAAGTGACCCGAGTCCACTTCCACTGGTATTTTAAGTTGAAACTTATGAATAATTGTTATACATTTTGTTAGTTTTTTCAAGCGGATAGAAATGGTGTGAGCGAAGAGGAAGTTCTCTTTATAAAGTTCAATTAAATATATATTCAATTATTATTTAAATAATTACTCTTCATAATCAAGATATTCTTTCACACATATAGTGAACATTTAATATTTACAATATTTTCAAAATTTAGGATAAAACTCATGCAAGTTTTTGGAACAGCCCTCAAAATAGAAAAAGTGTTTTCTTTTTAAATAGAATTATTTTAACTAAAGAAAAAATATGAAAAAACTGTTTAATTTTTTCATCGACATTTAATAATAATTTTAAAGCTATAATACTTTAAATAAAACTTAGCTCACGAAATTTATATTACTATTTAATAGCTTACAATACAAAGTCATCAAATTTTTCTAGATTTAAATGAATTATAAATTAACTATAAAATCAGAAAAAATTAAAATAAAAAATGTTTTAATATTAATTGAATAATTTGTTTTTACAAAATGGCATTATTTATTTTCTTGTAATGGTCTGTCTTTATAGTTTATAGAATACAATTTTTATTTTATTTTCCTACTTCATATTGCATTATCTTAAACTTTTTCACTGATATCATTGTGAATATTTTAAGATTGTGGTTATTCAATAGGTAATTAAACTTCCTCAAATTAATCATTGCTATATCTTATATAAATATACTAAATATTAATCTATAAAAAATAGTAAGTTTATATCATAATTAAAAATAAAAACTAAAATTAAATAGTAAGTAAATATTTTTTTTATGTAGTGTACCTTAATTAGATAATTATTTAAAAAATATTATTATTATTTGATTGCTATCTTGCAAAGGGCCTTCTTCATTTTATATATCCAGCTATTTAACTTGATTTTCATCTTTTTATTAATCTTCATTTTTTTGTAATATTGGTGGTGCTTTACCTATTTCCCCTGTTTAATACATCAAAGTGATATAATTTGTTTAATATGTTTTTAAAGCATATTATAATCATTTATAAATGAATGAATGAATAAAAACACTTTTTTAATGATTGCAGCGAAAAGCTAAATAAAATCTAATCCAATTAAGTAAGAAAAACTCTCGCCTACTACTTTCCCACCCAAATAATAGGGATAGAACAAAAATGCTCCTGCCAATACAATGATCATCAATATAGTTTAAATATCAAGTTATTTCGTATTTCTATAAGAATTATAATGTCTTATTAATTATTTTTATCTTTAAAAAAGATTTCATTTTTCATTTTTTTAATTATATTGAGAGTGGCTACCAAATATAGAATGAAACTCTTCTATATAAATATTTGGTTAGAAATTAATATGAAAATTATATTGATATCTACACTTATAATAATCAGTTGAAAATTTAAAGATATGTATTGTAACAAACGTCACTCCAAAATTTGCAACAGCAAACCAACAATTGGAAGTTAAACAATACAGAAAATGCTCTTTCAAGCATTTACCAAAATAGAATAGTTATGAATTTTAAATTTTAAAAATATTATATATGCTAATTATCAATTTTTAAGATAATTACTACAAGAAATAAATTTAATTAATATAATAAACGGATTGTTTTCCAGGTTTTCCATGATTACAAGCAGTTAAATCAGGAACTTCAAACATTTTTGGTAACCCCATTTTACTACCCCATCTATTAATATAAATTTGGCTAATGGGATCAACCACGCCCCCCCCCAATAATGCATATTTTTTATTTTGTAGTCTGATAGAGTCTTAACACTGAGTAATAGTAGCAGATAAACTACTAGAGTACGATCAATAGTTTTTGAGATTGACCCCATTTCAGTTTATTTTTTATATATAAAAATATGGCAAAAATATTCAAAATTTTCCCTAAAAATATTTACTTGGCCACATATGCACTAATTATATGGAAATTCTTAATTTTAATTAATTTAACTAAATATTGAAATAGATAATTTATTTCAAAATCTTGTAATACAATTTATTAACCAAATAATAAATTATCTATTTCAATATTTAGTTAAATTAATTAAAATTAAGAATTTCCATATATTTAGTGCATATGTGGCCAAGTAAATATTTCTAGGGAAAATTTTGAATATTTTTGCCATATTTTTATATATAAAAAATAAACTGAAATGGGGTCAATCTCAAAAACTATTGATCGTACTCTAGTAGTTTATTTGCTACTATTACTCAGAGTTAAAATTCTATTAGACTACAAAATAAAAAATATGAATTATTGGGGGCGTGGTTGATCCCATAGCCAAATTTTCTAAGCAAAATTATAACTTTTATATTATTTAATAACTTCTGTCTAAAAATAATATTAATCTTGCTAGGAAAACTATGGAGGCCACTGCAAATATCATGCTCGTTAGGAATGAAGCATAAAAGATAAAAGCCTGACATTCTGATAAATCACTTGGAGATTTCTGAACATATAAATAAATATTAGGTAGGGAAGATTGCTGGTAATTTTTATAAATGGATTATGTAAATTATTTTTAGCAGAATTATAAATTAATTATCACTTTATGACTATTAATGTTAAAGGGGGATAATGAAAACAAAAGAATTAAGCACATTAAATTTGGTTATTCGAAAATGTATCAAATACTTAAGAAACATAAATTCTTGTTCAATTCTAACAGGGAATTATTTTAAAAATTTAAAGTAAAACTGCAAATCATTGTTAATAATTAGTTAAGGGATAATCACGAAAATAATATAATAGGGATATTTAGATATTGATATTAGGTAATTATTATTATGTTAAAGATCAAGCATAAGATTCATGATTCAACCAATAATATCTTAAATAATTATAATGTAAAAAAAATTTTCCATGCCGGAAATTCATGAATCCTATAATTTAATCTAAAACAGACGATAAATTTACTTCCAGAATAAAATGAAGCAGATAATATGATTTCATATTAAAAACAATTTAAAAAAAACCTTGAAATAAAGTTTGATTCTCATATGCATTTGAATTTTATTACCTATTTTATCCCATTAATTTTAAATAGCTTAAACTATTTCCATATATTTTCGTATTAAATGAAAACACACTCAATACTTTAAATTATTTATTTTCAGAAGAGTAGAGGAAGTAAATAATCAAATATAACTTCCCTTAAATATATATCTATCAAAATCAATGTATTATCATCTTTATAAAACCTCTATTTTTTAAACATAATTTATTTTTTATTTGATAAGGGCATTGAGAGTTTATTTTTTAAAGATTTTTTGTGTAAAAAACTACTAACTAACCTAAAAATAAAATTAAATTTGTAAAATTAAAAAAAATATTCTTCTCTTTTTAATTCAGTATTATAATCTTGAACGATATTTCATGCTAGTTTTCTATCTATAAATTTCAATTTTTAGATAAAATTAAATTTAAATATGATATTATAATTATAATAAAAAACTATCCTCATATATTTTGTAAGCTTCCTGCTGCTTAATGATCAAGGATTATACCACATTTATATATATATTTTAATGTTTATTTATTAATTGAGTTTTAAAATAATTCTTTGTCAAATTTCTGAATTATCAATATAATTGAGTAAAATTCTAAAATAAAGGGGATGAAAATAGTATTAATTTATTTTTTAAGGGTTAAAATAAATCTATCCTTAAGTTAAAATACTAAAAATACTTTTTCATTTAAACAAAAGAAAGAACCCTCAATTAAAATTTTCTTGCATCATCACCAAAATTCAATTAATTAGATAATTAATATAGTAATTGGAGGAAGTATTATTTTTAAAGGATAAGTTTTAATAGTTTTTAAAGGCAAAGAACTTATTTATATGTGAGGGGTGTTGTCCCGTATTTTAGATTATATCACCCCATAAATATTATTATTTAACCTTTATTTAATAATTTATCATTTAGTGATCTTTATGTCCCTTAATCATCTTACTCCAAATTTTGTAATACAACCTCATGATTTTATTGGTCTATATTTTCTTAATCCTCTTCTTCCCCTCGCACTGTATTTTATTGATCTCCCTGTATTTAAAATAATTAAGTTTATCCTCCTGGTTAAGATTGGTTATCATTTTTTAACATTTTGACCATATTTTTTTTAATTTTATATTATTAAAGTAAAGAGCCTGCCTTTAAAATCACATTTTAAGATATACTTTGAAATTCAAATTTTAATCAGCTTTTGTCCAAGATATTATTTATGAATTAATTAAATGTCATTTAATATAAATAAAAAATCACTCAGATTGTGAAGTTCTATGTATCTCTTTTATTTAAATTTTATTAAAATTTGCGAGAATTTTAAAAGAATTATCTCGCATATGCAAATAACATTAAATTTAAAATCTTAATACAATATTCTTCATCATTTACTTATCTCAAGCTCTCTTTGTTAATTTTTAGCATATAAATTAATTATGGAGATACGAAGTCAATCCAGTAGAATAATTCAAATATTTTCCATACTCTCTTAATTCACTCAATTTTTATTTTTTAGACATTAATGTAATTATCTAAAAGTTTTGCATTTTCTTCAATAAGCTCCAAATTTAATAAATCGTCTTTATATTTTAGATAAATTTTTATGTTTTCAGGTTACCAACAATGAATCATTCCTTTCATTATATATTATATTATATTAATAAGTTTGACTAAAAAATACTAAAAAAGTTAGGATTATGATTATTATTTAAAGAATAAATCAAGAATAAATTTAGGAATTTAGATTAATACCATCATGGATTTTATATTGAAAATACTCAAGTTTATAAGAAGGTGCAATAATGAAAAAATAACAAAAAATAGAGTTACATTCAAATTTATGGGTATTGACGTCCTCCAGTCACAGATGACGTCCTCCGGTCACAGATGACGTCAGGAAGTCACAGGTGACGTCAGGAAGTCACAAGGTGACGTCGGGAAGTCACACTGACGTCAGGAGTTCACAGGTGACGTCCTCCGGTCACAGGTGACGTCCTCCAGTCACATATGACGTCCTCCGGTCACAGATGACGTCAGAAAGTCACAGTATTATAAATAAGGAAATTTATTTGTAATAAACGTTCAAAGCACTCAATTTTTTACGGGAGGGTCTTATGACTGCAACAACTAGCATTTCGGGATCACAAGTGGTGGAACTTCTTGTTCACAACCATAGCAAAATAAATAATAACATGGGTCAAGTGGCGGTAACCCCTTTACATATTTGGAGACAAAGCCTCCGAAAAGACAATTATGATAGATAATTTGTTTTTATTTAGTTGTATGAAACCTTGTAAACCCACTTAAATTTGAACTATTCTTGCCTGAAGAAGCAATATTCGATAGATAAGTATGGCTAGTTTGGTTAATTGAAGAGCATGTAAAGATGTAAAAATTTTATAGATGAAAAAAAACAAGAAATACCATAAAAAGACTAGTTAGCTAATTTTTCGCATAAATTAGTATTGTACATACCTAAGACTGGTAATCAAATTTTTGAATAAATGCAAGAATAATGTCTTGAATGTTCAAAATATTAATGCAAACATTATAGGATGATGATTCATATAAATCCAATTAAAGGAGTTTTGCCTTACTTGAATATTGGGTCAAGAATGTGCATGAAATGATGAACAGCTACACAGACATAATAAAAGATTTTAGTCGAAAATTGTGGCAAAATAATCTAATAAAAATAAGAATTAATCAAGCTTAAAAAATACATACTCAATGTATTTTTATATAAAAAAATTTATAATTAATTAGTAACGATGAAGTTTTTAAGATTACATTTAATATACAATCCGAAATTTTTTTATCAAATGAATTGCATCTGAGCCTTGTCAGGGTGCCAACTTCTTGAACTCAGCAATTATTTGTTTAACTTTGGTTGTTCAAACGAGGGGATCCACTCTTTTTGTCCCGCACCAAGGACACTGCCGGAAAAGTTCATAGAAATATCTTTTATAGTGCTTCCCAAATCTATCACATTAAAATTTCAATATTTATTATAATGTGACCTCCTGACGTCATCTGTGACCTCCTGACGTCACCTGTGACCTCCTGACGTCATCTGTGACTGGATGACGTCAGTGTGACTTCCCGACGTCACCTGTGACCTCCTGACGTCAGTGTGACTTCCTGACGTCACCTGTGACTGGAGGACGTCATCTGTGACTGGAGGACGTCAATACCCAAATTTATTTAAAATTTCTGCCTTAGCAAAAATAAAGAAAATGTGTTAAGAATTGAAAATAAATAAATAAATTTGTACGTTTTTGCATATTGCATTATTATTTTTTCACTATTCTCTTAATTTCTTAATTTTGACCAAATACTCAGGTTCTTAAAGTAAAAATGTGTTTATGGGTTTTCTATCTCTCAAACTATCATCAGCGAAATCAAAATCAACTTGAGTTAAAATCACAGGCAGAATGCATTTTAAAATACTCTCTGCGAAAGTTTTTCCTAGACATATGCGACGTCCACCTAAAAATGGACCAAATGACATTGGGTGACGTTTTTCACCTGCAGGTGTGAGATAAACTTACTTGTATATCGATCAAAATTAATTGACCATTTATTAATAATATTGACCATTTATTCTTTAGCTTTAAGCATTTTAAGTTTAATAGCGACTTGAAGGGTCGAATCTTTCAGGTATAAAAGTTTCTGGATCAATCCACTCCTTTGGGTTGTGATGGAGATATTGAATATTAACATGCCATTAGGTATCTGGGAATATTTCAATTCCTAAAATGTCAATTTTTTCAGTGAAGCAATGAGGACTGGTTACTCTGGCTGGAGGATCTATTCTTAATGTTTCTAATATGCAATATTACAAGTAATTGCAGTCTTATAAACCTTTTTAAGAATTATCTTACATTATAAGGTTAAATTTATCAATTATCATACTCGCTTTTAAATTTGTCAAAATTAAATTCTAAAGAAAACTAAAAACATATTATTATTTGGTTTAAGCCTTCATAAGTGAGTAATTCTCCCCATTTGCTATCGTCAAGTGTTTTTGCATCTTGACCATTTAAAATTTCTTTTTTTATGATCTCCCTCACATTCCCCAATATATCTTTGTGTTTTGTCAAATAATACAAAGCATTAGTTAGTGTCATTGAAGTTGTTATATTTGCTGCAATCATGAATGAGTTGCATTCATTAAAACATTTCATTTACTGTAAAACTATTATGAATAATTAATTCAAAATGTTTTAGTATTTTATATAATTCATCTATGATCATCTCATCTGAATCGAAGAATGGGTCCTACAACATGATTGTCAAGAAATCCTCTGATTGTGTGTAATTAGGATCTTAAATTTGTTAATTAATTTAATGTTTAAATCCTTAATAAAGCTTTATAATATACTAATTGGAATTAAGAAAATGAATAAATGACTAAGTGAGTTACTAAAATAAGAATTAAATCATTTATGAAAAATTAATCGAATTTAAACATTTAAAATATTTATTCCTGTAGAGATATTATATTTTTTATGATTAGAGAAAAAAATTATAATAATATTTTTAAAAAATGCATTTAAATTTATAATTAAAATCTGCCATCTCAACTCTTCTCTCATCGATAAGCATCTTTACAAACTTCCTAAAGTTCCTAAACCTTATTTTTAAATTCTGATATTCCTATCTCAATTTATAATAATTGATTTTAGCATTTTTAAAGCCCTCATATTCTCCCCATGTAATTGGCAAGTAATCAAAGAAATCGCAAAGTTGCCTTACTGGGCCACCATACCTATTAAATATTTTCTGAGTTAAAAGCCTCAAGAACTTGCCAATTGTAAAATCTAAAGTTTTTCCCTTTTCAATGTAGCCAATCTAATATTAATAAGAATTTAATTAAGCAAAATTAAAATAAAAATCTGTTTTTTAAGGACTGATTAGCCGAAGACACATACTTAGATAACGTCGTCAATCATTTCTTGAGCTTACTTATTTAAAATTATAGTTTAATCTCCCTTATCTTCAACCAGCAGTCTCCATTCTTGTAATAACATCAAATAAATAATTTAGTTTCAATTTATAGATTAAAATTCATTTAAATATTATTTATTATGAATTCTTGTACCTTTTGGTTCGTTACAACGATAGCTGACTTTAGCATATGTTTGATTTTATCTTTGTTACACTAATTTAAAATATAGTGGTAGATTTATACAAAATACATGCAAAATATAGTGAATTTTGCAATATAAAAATTGTAAAAAGCTGCTGAGAGATGTTTACGCTTTTGAACCCATAGCTCTGATGATTTTTGCAAGAAGGTGCTATCTTTAAACTATTCGTATGCAATTCTGTAGAATTTAGGGTGTTTGTCCATGTATTTAGTCTTAGTAGTATTTTAATTTATTGATTATAATTTCCTTAAGATTTGGAGTTATATAGATAAATCTATTTCACAATTTAATAAAAATACAATAGTATAGATCTCCTTGACATAATTAGGGTCACAGAAAACTATAGAGCCATCTGCAATACGCATATCTGCGAAGATAGGTGGTAGTGTCTCCCCGAAGTGATTGTGCCAGTACTCTTCGAGGATAGTCTTACTGTAAGGGTTCATGTTGTCTAATGCCTTTTTCATCCCCAATAGATTTTAATAGCATATTAAAAATATAAAATGTCCCAGATTTAAATGGCTTTATTTAATATTAATTGATTTCCAAACACAGGCAGAGGGAAAGACATAAAATTAATGTGGGGAGAAGTTTCCTGCACCGGTTTATGATAAAAAAAAATTTTAGGGAAGTTTCCTGCACACTTTTAAATTTTTTAAATTTTTATTTCTTTTATTAAATTAATCTTTATAAAAACTATCAACTAACTTCAGGACTAATTTCAACATTTAATTATACTTTAATTTTTTAATCAATAGTCAATATCTCTCTTCAGATTCCAACAACTCTGACATTTTTCATCTAATATTTATAGGTTCTGTTATAGTAATTCCAAATATTTTATCCAATTTTTATTGAAATTCTGATTGAATTTTTCTTGTTCTTACCATGCCTTTATAATGTTAGACTATATTTTCTTTAACTACTTCAATGATGAGCGATATGCTCTTAATATTTAATGGGTAAAAAAATATTAATTTTGTTAATTTATGTCAAATTTAATAAATTTAACATAAAAAAATTAAAGCGTGCAGGAAATTTTCCCCCCCAAATTAATCATGCAGAATAGAATTTTAAACTATAATTTTATCTAAATTCTTTAATGTTTGAAGATAACATTTATTAATTAATAACAAAGACATGGTGGGTATACCCTACTTCTTATAAAACCAATATCTGTAGTATAACTTGATAACCTTCTCATAGATAAGCCAAGCAAACAGCAAATAAAAGATGGTGCTATAAATCATTCCTTTAAGTGTATTAATATTAATATACTTTAACATCACAAGAGATTAAACAAACTAGAGAAAAAGATTTATTTTTAAATTCTATCTATAACTAACTTAACCCATTAATTATACATTTATTCATTAATTTTTCTACTAAATTATATTTTTGATTCAATGCAAAATTCATTTTAATACATGAATTTATCAATTTAATAATCTTATTAATTCCGATTAGTTAATTCAAAAACTGAAATTCATATATTGCTTTTTTTTGTTTATTTATACCAATTTATTAATTTAATAAATCTATAAACTAATAAAACCTCAGCAATAAAAATTTATTTTAATTAAATTTATCAGCATGCTAGATATTATTTTTGGAGTGAAAATTCTTTTATATATATAACATATTAAAAGGATTTTTTATAATTGAAGTATATATATTCTTGCGATTGTAGCAATCCTTTATATTTTTTGGAATAAAATTGGGCTTATGTACTACAGATACATTAATTAAATTAAAAATTTAGCTTAATAATTATTATATTAAATTAAATATTTGAATATAAATTATACTGGTTCTATACGAAGTAAGGTCTAAGAACAACTGGATTCCCAATGCCTCTTATAGGAACTTAAGTATTTTTAATATAAATTATTAGATTATTTAATCAATTGAATAATATCTATTTTTGTGTTAACTCTTCCTAAGTTTGCAAAAATAATACAGAGATGTGGAGAGTGGGAAGATACGCCATTTGTCGAGTAAACTTTGATTCAAATTATAAATCAATCAATTATTAAATGTATGGTAGCTTTTTTTAAATAGTTATAATTTTTATTGATATTTTACCAAAAAGAATGTTTCCCAAAAGAAGTATTAAATGTATAATTTTAATTTATTTAATCATTATAGTACCTCCAGTCTATGTTGATTTTAGAAATTATCAATCAAGCGTAATTGTGAATGATCCAGACATCTTACACGAAATTTTTAAGCAAAGTTACCCCAATGTAATTGATAAGACTCCGAGAGTATTCGATTTGTTCTGAATAATTTTATCTTAATACAATAAATAAAATATAAGTTCATTTGTAATTTTATTTATTCTATGGTCTAACTGGAAACTCCTTCAATTTCAGATTTAACTTTGAATTATTAAAAATTAGATAAGAATTCTTTAAAAATATAGAATAATTTCTAGCTTAGTAAGCCAGAAATCTTAGAGAGAAGAAAATATCTAATGGGTGCTTTTCACAAAAGTAGAATGTAAAATATTTCTAAGTTATAAAGAAAACATTTAATTTTTATGAATGGAAGGCATGCTTAAGAAAATCGTAGAAACTTAAAAATGAAATAGTTAAAAAAATTAATTAATTAAATTCCCTCATAAATAAATATAACAAACTGCTGTGACTAAGTTTATTACTATTTTATATTTAAGGTTAAATAGCAGAGGGATATAATCAAGTCAAGTAAAATCATAGTTTAATTAGAACTATGTGATTTATAAATAATTTTACTATATATTAAAATATCATAAGTAAAATTTATAATAGATTTTTTGAACAATCTTGTTCACTAATGTGTTGAAGTCTGCGTTTTTGGTATCTCAGATGAAAATTCAAGCTTAAAGTTTGTTTAGGAACAAAGACATGAAATGATCTCAATGGGATAATTTATTAAGAAAGTAATGACTGGAATATTTACTAGGTCTGTCGCTCCAATAAGACAATTCACCTCTATTTAATATTGTAGGAATGCAAATGATTGTTTGAATTTATACATAAATTAAATAATTATTAATACCTTAATTTAATTTAAAGAATGTCTTCAAACTTTACCAATTTGCAAGAGGACAAAAATGAGAAAGTGAGTGTTATTACTTAATTATTTAATTTCATCGTCATACGCGAGAAAAACCTAATATAAAATTTTAGTATTTTCTCTTACAAATCATTTGCTTAATTAAATGATTCCTAATCTATAAAGATAAAATATTTCGGAAAAAATTGTGAATTACTTTATATACTACTAATTTTAGAATAGAGCAAATTTGGAATGATATCTTAACTTTGTTTTTGTGAGGAAGACAACTATAATGAAGAAAATGAAGAGGAAAAATGAAATAAAATCAAAATTTTAGGCTCATCATGGCATCTTCGATGAAATCTGCTTGGCCTAACAGTTCGCTAACGATGCACCATTAGTAACAAAAAGCAAAGTAAAGTGGCAGTGGCCATTTTTCATGTCTTGATGCTTGAAGAAAAGAAAGGGTAATATATATATATATATATATTTATTTAATATACCATATTTAATATTTAAAATTAATACACAAAGTTAAGATAACCTTACATTTCCTTGAGTTGAGAATGCTTTTTTAATTAAGATTTTCTATAAATCTTAATTATTTTTTAATTTCTCTTAAATACGACTAGAGTAAATTTGGAATTGATAGCTTTATATTAATTTAATTAAAATTAACTCCCAAAATCAAATGCATTGCTAGAATTTATTTAAAATTAAAATATTTTATTGATATTTTTACAGTAAAATTTTCATTAGCTTTTGTTTAAAACAAATTTTATTATAATTATTTTTGATAGAAGATTTCTAGGCAAAAACGAAAAAGAAATCGAATAAAATTGCATAACTTTTAGAAATTATATTCGCGACATTGTTAATAAAAGACGGGTAGATTTAAGAAATCCTAACTTTAAAAGTGATGATTTCTTAACAATGATATTAACTGATGATTTCATGAAAAATGATATTGAACTTATCATTGATGAGTAATTTCTTATATTTCTTTCCTTACTTAATAAAAAATTGTAATATTGAATATAAATAATTGGGATTTTATTAATAACTTATAAATTTTAAAATGAGTCAATAGTGTTTATGTTAGGATCTATTCAAAACGTAGCTACTGCTCTTGCTAATTCCTTATTCTTCGTAACTAAATATAAAAATAAATATAAGTTTAATTAATATTTTAATTTAACATAGAAGAAGGAAGTTAATGATAAAATTAGAAAAGAAATCAGAGAATTTTAATAAAATTTAAAATATATAGACTTTATCATATTTTATGTTTTTCAATATTTTCAAAATAAGAGAAACATTTGGATAATCAGACCCTGAAATAATAACTATAAATCAATGGCAAGAACATAGTATAATAAAAAACTAATAAAAATTATAGAATAATTTATTTTACTACAAATGAGATAATTTTATTTTATAAATTAACAGCTTAACTATGAAGATTTGATGCTTAAATGGTAATATGTTTCAATGGTTTGCACAGAAGCTATGAGAATTGAGGCTCCCACCAAACTGTCTATACCTTATCAATTCAATTAAGCTACAAATATCAGAGATATAAAATATGATAAGTACCAACAGTTTCACTTTAATATCGTCTGTCATTTTTAAAATATTTTTGAATTAATTTGACTCTAAATTAATTGAAAAATTTAAATGAAAGAAAATATCCACAGTTTGCATTTAAACCCAAAGGAGTGGAGAGAGCCAGAATAATTTATTCCAGAGAGATTTGATCCAGAAAGCCCATATTATTTGACTCCTGAGGGAAAACGTAGAAAGCCAACGAGTTACTTGCCATTCAAACTTTAACATAATTTATAATTATCCCACTCCATATTTAATAAAAAATACACATTTTTAATTCGGTGGAGGTAAGAGAATGTGCATGGGAAAAACTTTAGCTGAAAATCTTAATAAAACTATGATTACTATAGTAATTTAAACAAAATTGAGTCATCAGATTTACATAATTAATAATTTCCAATTATCAATTATTATTATTAAAACTATCCTGCCTATAGTGGTAGCCTATTTAGATTTCTAATTTGTAAGGCCTGAGTTTTATGAGAGAAAACCACCTTTGGAATTAGCAATTAATAAATAGTATGATGTCATCGTCAGTGCCAATGAAAAGATATGAGGTTTATTAATTATAATTATACTTTGAATTTACTAACTTTCATAAAAGTTATTAATTGATATTCTCCTCGATTATTTATATTATTGACAAATTCATTCAAAGGATTTTAGTTAAATGATAAATAATGGCAGAAGTTAAATATTTTTAAAACATGTATTAAATCTATAGCATAAATTATAATTGATTTTGATTTAACAATAAAAATTAATATAAATTTTAATCGAAAATATATTATTATGGTATATAAATAACTAAAAGGTAGTTTTACTGGAAAGATGAATTATCTAAAATTTAAATACTTGTTAATAATCAAAACAACTTTAGTTTAATTTAAATTTTCTATATTTTTATTTTTAAAAAAACTTGGCTTACTAATTTATTATTAATATATTCACTCTTTTTTAGTTTATTAATTTAAAGTCTATTTGAAATAAATACAATTAAAATAATATTTTAATATTCATAAAATAGTGAAAATAATATTTTTTTAAAGGAATATATTTAAGTTTTTTTGTAACTTACAATTAACATTATTTAATTTAGAACCAATAATCTTAAACTTTTTTATTAAATTCATATTCATTGATAATTAGAAGTAATTATTCAATTTAAATTATCCAAGTTACATTGGAAATAGAGGAACTAAATAAATTTGTTTAGATTTTGAATTTAATTTATTGTAATATAATTGATTTAATATTTAAAATATATATTTATAACAGTATTTTATAAATTATTCATAATTTACATAAGAAAATTATTTATAAAAAACTGAAATTCAAATAAGTTTCATAGTAAATATATAATTTTATAATGAAATTTTTCATCTTATTAATACGTCACAGATTAGAGAAATGAATAAATTCAACAAATTCATGTTAATTTTACTTATATACTGTATATTAGTAATATTATTTTTCAAATTAAACTTTGATATATGGAATATTTATAATTTAATATGATATAAATTATTTGGAGTATACTGTACCTATGTTTAGGGTACATCATTTTCGAAAAGGTTATCATGATGTACTTAAAACTCAAAATATTTTAAATTTACATTTAAGTAAATTATTGCTTTTATTAATGAGTTAACTAAGATATATATGAATAATATTTAGAATAATATCCAATCTTATAAAAAGCTAACTTAATTTAATCCTGATATAAATAATGCTTAAATTTGACTTATTTTATAAATTTATCAAATAAAAAAGGGAATTATACTACAGATATTGGTGGCACTTGAAGCAAGGGTACAAGTCAACAGGCTTCCCTCTGCCTATCTTTGGAAATGTTAGACAAATTTTGAAAAGCATTAAGAATAGGCATGAATACTCTCAACCAATTTTTACTTAGTAAACATCTAATAAAATTAATAAATTTATTAATTATATTTCATGCTTAGTATACTTGACTGAGAGCTTCAATCATAAACCTTTAAATATAAGAGATTCTATAAATGATTTTAAATAAAAATAAAAAATCTATTAATAAATATTGCGTTATCACATGTATAAATAAAAAAATAAAATAAATTCAGAGCAACAAATGCAAGCATGATTTAAAATTGGTCATTAATTGCAATTTAATCTATTGTACTTACATTATATATTATTTTATAAAGTTAATATATTTATATATTTAAAATATAAATTCATATAGAAATTATTGTATTTAATTGATAATAATACCGTTTATTAAATTTAAGATTTTATGAAATTCTAAATGATAATAAGTATTTTTTATTTATTACGACTAAAAAATGTAATCAAAATATATGCAATATATAATATTTGCAAGTTATCAACAAATTCATATTTTTATATTAAAAAATTTAGATTTTTATTAAATGGCGAAATCCCTCCTATGGTGGTAGATTTTAGATCCTCAAGGCCAAGTTTATTCATTTCAGACCCTGAGATAGTCCAGGAACTTTACATGGGCAAAGCTAAGTTTCTTGATAAATACTACAGAACATAAAGTTTGCTTAAAACTCTTTTTGGCAATACTTTACTCTTTGAAAAATCAACTGAGAGATAAGCTCTTAAAAGAAAACATCTCTCTGTAGCATTTCTTATTTAATATTAAAAATTTTGTAATTATGTAAACAAACATTCTACAAAGATAGGATGGCTCATATCTTAAACACAATCTTAATAATAACTTTAAGTTTAATTAAAATTATATTTTAATCATTCAAATGTCGAAAGAATGTGTTGAAAAGCTCAAAGAAGATATTAAAGCGGGTAAAAATGAGTTGAATTTAGTAGAATTCATTAATACTTTGACAATTGAAACCCCAAATCTTTTTATGAATTATATACGTTTATTTAATTGCAGGGTATTATTAAATTTTTTAGCAATTATTAGACTTTATGTAATTACATTGTTAAGAAATACAAAGTTTGGCCTAATAAAATAATTTATTGGATCAAGTAGGAGAGATTTTTTTAATTTTGCTCATCAATTACTCTATATGTTCAATAAATATATCTGAATGTGTTTTTGCTTAAATATTATTTACTTATAAACCCATTTAATTGATTTTTATAGCTGGTCTTAAATTTCATAGCTTATAGGAACTACGATTAAATGAGAGATGTTCAACTTACAGATAGGTACTTAAACTTAATAGTATCTACTTGTTTGATTTATAGTACTATCTATAGCATCCAGAGTTCAATTTAAGCAAACTATCTATAAACTCATCATAAAAAAATACCCCAAAATTTATAAGTCTTTGCCCCAAAACCTAACAAACTCCCTATAAATAAAAAACTTAATTTAGGAATTTTCGGCCTTTGAATGAGAAGCATCTAAGTATGTGTCTTTGGGATCTCTGATTTTGAACAAGATCCAACATACTTAGACAACTAAAAGGAAACCAAAATTTCATTAGGTCCATATCTCAAGAAATTATTCATGGCCTATGCTAGAAGGAACGCTCATTTCTTGAGAATCATTTAACATTGAAATATTTTTATCTCCCAAAGAATTTTTGTAGAAAAATGCATTTATATTAAATGAACTTCACACTATTTGACTAGACATTTATAGGTTAACCTGAAAAGGAGCTCTAGAAAAATTGCCATACTTTTAGAGGTTACCTCCATAATTAAATTAAAATAAGGAGGGAATAAATGAAAGATCCGCAATATTAATCTAAAGATTTTCTCACACTACTTTTAACAGATGACCTCTTCAAGGATGATGAATCTCTTATAGTTGATGAATTTTATTTTACTTGGATCTATATATTAAATCATACGTTAGATATAATATTTAAATAAAAAAATGAATGCTGTACATTCTTATTTGCTGCCACTTAGACCACAGCCTCTACAGTGTCAAATGCCCTGTTTTACCTTACTCAGAACACTCAAATCAGGGATTCTTTAAGAAAAGAAATTTATGAATTCATTTATATTTATTAAATTGCCTCCTAATTTAAAGATCTACTTTATCCCTCTGAAATCACAGTAGATAAATGGTAGTAAAAACTAAACTACGATAACTTGCAAAATGAATGGTCCTACCTAATGACTATTTTATTGACATAATTTCACCCCTCCCCTAGATTAAATATTTTGTTTAAATTTTTACTTGTACTAGGAATACATTTGAATTTGGACGATTAATTAAAATTGATAATTAAATAATTATAATTTGTGGCAGTTAACTTTCTGGAAATCTAGAAAATAATGTACTTGTTCGATAGGAAATTCAAAATTAGCTGGACATTATTATTGACGGTACCCCTTTATCGTATCTATCAAGCTACTTGAGTTTAATTTTTTGTGATTTGTTTAGTTGATTTATTATGTCAAAATTAAACTCAAGTTATCTCGCTCTGCGAATGCGATATAGGTGTACCGCTAATAATAAAGTAAAGCTAATTTAGAATTTCCTATCGAACAAGTTCAATATTTGTGTAAATTTCCAGAAAGTTAACTGCCACGAATTATAATTATTTGATTATTAATTTTAAATGATCTTCCAAATTCAAATGTATTCCTACAATAATACTTTTTTCTTTGCCAGTAAATTTAATACTAATTATTATATTATTCATGACATACAATAAGTAATCTTTATTTGTCATAGTTACCATCGAAAATGATGCTAGGAACCATAGGTTTGGTAAGGTTCCTATAAATTTTAATGATAAAAAATGATGATTTATAGGAGAATTGAGGAAATAAGCTTGCTTGCCCAAATGAATATGAGAAATATAATGTATTCTGCCTGACTCCTGGCTCCGAAATTCTCTTGCCTGACTCCTGGCTCCGACCATAACTCTCCTATATCTATAAAGTAATGTAAGTATAAAGCAAATTATTGCTTGTATTCATCATATTATTCCTCTTATGTGTAGGCATACAAACCCTTTTCATTAAGTTTTCTTTATTATAAATAAATTAAACTTACCTTATTATTAGTAATTAAAGTCTGATCAGTACATAATTAGATACAATACTAATGAAAGCCAATCAGGATATATGCAATAGACTCATGAATCCAAAAATTAAATCAGAATTTAAGTAAGTTTTCATTATTTATAGAAAACTTTCATAATTGTATATAACTCAAATTGATACCTATGCTCCTAATTATATTAAGTAACTAAAATTACAAAGTTTTATATAAAAATTGTGAAGATGGAGGATTACAGATTGATGTTATTTAAAATAACATTATTAAATAAAATTATTAAATGAAAATAAGTTCATCACCATCTCAAGATGGAACCTTAAAGGATATATATTTTGTTTAATCATAGTTAATAAGTTAAGAATTTAGCATTATATTTTAAATATATCATAATTATAACTAATAGGTTTCTTAAGACACATACTTGGCCTTGGCTAAGACAAATTAACTTTTCCTATTATATGTCATGATTATCTTATCTTTGAAAGTTACAATTAATATATACAAATAGTTTAAGTAAACTTATTATTTTATTATACTTATTATAATTATTAAATTTCTATCAATCAAATAAAATTAAACAATTTAAATATATAGTAATAATAAAGAATTTTATATATTCAAAATATAGTTATTCGTAACTTGAATATTATATAAAATAGATTTGATAAAGAAACAGACTAATATATAATGAAAATATTTGATATTTAAAAAAAATAATTAAAATTTTTATGCTAATCATAATAAATTGAAAAAGGGAAGTCCAACTATTATTTAAGAATCTTTAAGAATTGAACCTCCAGTTAGAATTAGTTCAGGCTTAATGGTAAATGAAACCTAAACAATCAAAGGCTACATTATTCCTAAAAACAATCCTATACTTTTCTTCATCCACAATTTGCACAGAAATCCTGCTGAGTGGTAACAGCCAGAAAAATTCATACTTTTAATGTTTAATTATTTAATTCATTCCTGAGAGATTTGATCCTACAAGTCCTTATTATTTGACACCTGATGGTAAAAAGAGAAATCCTTCTAGCTTTGGCCCATTCTTAGGAGGAAGAAGAATTTGTTTAAAAATATGAAAATAAGATTATAATTATTAAAGTAAAAGCTTTCAAAATCCATGATTAAAAAATAATATAATTTGCCTTGGTAAAACACTTGCTGAAAACCTTGCAAAGATAATGATTCCAATAATAGTAAATGAAATAGACTTTGATTTTGTAAAACCAGAACACAAATTCAAGAAACCTCCTCAAGATATTTCAACTGAACCAGTATTTGGAATGATTGCAAAAGTCAACACAAAGCTCTGATTAATTGATAATTTAATTAAATTCCTTAAGATATTCTATATTTCATTTTTATATATCTAAATTGATTCTTTTTTCATTCATTATAAATAGAATATAAAATTGGAGAGAAATTTCTTAAATTTAATACATGGTTAAAAAATATTTCGATTTAACATAGAATATTTTTAAATTAATAATTTACATAATAATTTTCATAAATGGCTTTTTGCTGAAACTAATAAAATCATTAGAATAATACCATTCTGGAAATAGTTACTCGAGATTTCTAATAAATCTTGGGCGGTACCTGTCTCACCACCACACTTTTTATACATAAATTTTTTATTCAAAAGAGTCACAGACCTGGTCAAATTTGGATTAAAAGTCACTAATAGAGTAATAAAAATAATATTTGGGAACTCTTAAGATGAGTAAAGACAAAAATAAATATATTTTTATCATAAAATTCATGTAGTTTCCACTTGGATTTTTAAAGTAAAAAATAATCATTTTTGGGGATAAAATTTTACAAAAATAATAATTTCTTAATTGTATAACTTAATATGCTTTCTATTGAGGATTAAATTTCATGAAAAACATGTAAAATAAAGTTTAATAGATATATCTATACACGTTTTTCATCAAATTTAATCCTCAATAGAAAGCATATTAAGTTATACAATTAAGAAATTATTATTTTTGTAAAATTTTATCCACAAAAAATGATTATTTTTTACTTTAAAATCCAAGTGGAAACTACATGAATTTTATGATAAAAATATATTTATTTTTGTCTTTACTCATCTTAAGAGTTCCCAAATATTATTTTTATTACTCTATTAGTGACTTTTAATCCAAATTTGACCAGGTCTGTGACTCTTTTGAATAAAAAATGTATGTATAAAAAGTGTGGTGGTGAGACAGGTACCCCCCTAAATTTTCTAAAATACTATTATTTTAAATATTAAATATTAATATTTAATCGAGTATAACTAGAATATGTTATTTATTTTCTGATTAGTATAAGGATTGTTTAGTTTTTATTTTTGATTTTATAAGTTTATTAATGACTACCTCCAAAATTAAATTTCGTCAATCATAAAAAAAAATATATTTAAATATTGGTAATAACCCCTGGCGGTGGCAGATAAAATTTTTCTCAAAATTTTTAAATAAGACAAAAGTTAATAAAACACTATAATAACTTATTATAACCCAATATATTAGTCTTTAAGGCCACTAAAGATTTCTATAAGATGTCTAAGAAACATATTTTAGAGTATTTTCTTTATATTGACTCGGAACATAATAATAAAGTTATATATAAGAATTAAAAGTTTTTCAATATTTTTTATATTTATAATTTTATCAATAACTACTTTAATTCCTTGAATTGTCAAAATTAATTTTAGCTCAATTCCTTACTCAATTAAAAATAGAATTTTTGTCAATTATATAATAGAAATCTTGTGAACTTCTTATAACTGAGTTTGCAAGTAATTAAAGTAGTTATTGATAAAATTATAAATATAAAAAAATATTGAAAAACTTTTAATTCTTATATATAACTTATTATTATTTTCCGTGTAAATATATATAAAATACTCTAAAATATGTTTCTTAGACATCTTATAGAAATCTTTGGTGGCCTTAAAGACTAATATATTGGGTTATAATAAGTTATTATAGTGTTTTATTGACTTTTGGCTTATTTAAAAATTTTATCTGCCCCCGCCAGGGGCCATTTCCCAAAATATTCATAAATAATACATTCAAAAGTTTAAATGAGCGCTTCAATTCTATTATAATTTTTTTCTTTTTATTTTATTCATGTTATTAATATAATAAATTCAATTAAACTAATCTTTATATTGAATTTTTTATTTACTTAAACAAATCGGATAAAATTAATAATTACTATTTTTTATAGATTTTAAATAATATCTAAATTTAATCTTGAACTGCAGTTAAAATAATTAGTCAAATTTAAATTTTGATGAAAAATAACATTTCTGAATGCAAGTTAAGTATAGCTTAAAATTTATCATTTATAATTATTAAGTTAAAAATTGAATTTATTGTGTAAGTATGATGCAAATATTATGGGGATTGTTATACCTCTTTTTAGGGTATATCATCTTTGAGAATGTTATCATGATGTACTCAAAAGTATTTAAAATTTAATATTTTGTGCATTTATTAATCCATATTTTCAACAAAATTATAAGTAAATAGATATTTTATGAATGAATAAAATGTAACCATTTTCCTTTTGATTGTATGTTTATGTATTTTTTTAGAACAAATTAAGAAAAAATAAAAAATAATTGTTTTGTTACAATTTTAATAAATCTTAAAGTTTTTTATGTATATTTGGGATTTATACTACAGATACTGGTGGTACTTGAAACAAGGTTACAATTCAACTGGATTCCCAGTGCCTATCTTTGGAAATTTGAGAAAGATATTAAAAAGCATCAAGAATAGAAATGAATATTCTTAACCAATTTTTACCCAGTAAACTATAAATTTATGAACATACTTTATTCTTAATTTCTTTATCAATTTTACTTGACTGAATGCTTCAATCATATAAATTAAATTAATTCTAGATTGAAAGGGAATTATATTAGAATTATGTCATAAATATTTCTATTTTTAACTTTTATATAGAATGAATAATATTTTCATTAAAAATTTGTCAAAATTATCTTTTAATTAATAATCAATATTCGCAATAAAAATAAATCTATTGAGAGGAAGTCTTCTATCCTAAAAAGCAAGAATTTTATATTTTCTCATTTTCAAATGACCATTAAAATCTTAAAATCCATTACTTTTATATACCACTTATTCTAATATTTATGGTTTTAATAAACATTATATTAAAATTGTAACTTTACTATAGAATTTAATGATTTAAAATTATTAATAAATTAAAATATAAATTTAAGTTATGTGAGAATTTAATTTTTTATTCAGAAACTTTTTTTTAATTTTTAAATGCGAATTTTTTTCTCAAATCATATATAAAAATAGTTAATATTAATTAATCATTATTATAGTTTATTAAGGCATACTTATCTTCCCTTCCTCAATCTTTAAATCAATAAATTAAGAATGAAATTTTTCAATATACTTTATCTATAATTTGCTTGATATAAATTCTATGATTAACTTTTTATTTTTCTGTAAATAATTTTATGTAGAGTTTTATAGAATTACTTATTAAAAATAGAATAAACCATTGATTAATCACAAAAAATAAAAAAAGTCTAAATTCTAAGCCAATAAATTTTAATAATTTAAGGTATGAGTATATTAATTGAAAAAATAAGTAATTTTAATAATGCTAAAGTAACAAAACTTCTTAAAAATTAGAATTTTATTGTAATACTTCTAAGAAGTTTAATAGACATTAAATAGAAATGTTACTTGATAAAAAATGAATAAATCCTAATCTTAGAAAATATAAAATATGAAAAATTAAGAAAAAATGTTATATCAATTTTAATAGTAAAATAAGGATTTTCACAATTTGATTATTTAAAAATTAATGATTATAATATAGTAAAGAGTAATTTATTAACTAAATTCTCCATTTTTATTTAAATTATATTAAATGGTAATGTGCCTCCTATGGTAGTTGATTTTAGATCCTCTTCAGGAATTTTATTTATTTCTGATCCTGAGATAGTGCAAGAACTTTATATGGGCAAGTAAAAATACTTCGATAAGTATTATAGAACTGGATACTTGTTCAAAACACTTTTTGGTGAATCCCTACTTTTTGAAAAGTCAACTGAGAGATAGGCACTAAAGAGAAAACATCTTTCGGTAGCATTTATAATAATTGTAATATGTAAATGTATTATGATTAAAATAGCATTTTACAAAGAGAGAATGAGTCATATCTTAAACACAATCTTATTTACAAAAGTTAAGTATTTAAATAAAATTTTAATCATTCAAATGACGAAGGAACGTGTTGACTAGCTCAAAGTGGATATTAAGGCAGGTAAAAATGAGTTGAATTTAGTCGACTTCATAAATACTTTGACAATCAAAACCCCTTAGTGAGGTTTATAAGTGCTTTGATTTGTAGTGTATAGTTAAGGTCTTATTGGGGTTAATAGACAAAAAGCAGATTTTATGTGAATTTAATGAATATTCAATGAGTATTAGAGTTAATAATTCAAACAAATTTTATCTGCTCTTCGTATCTCTTGAATCTTGCTCTCTCTAGTGTCTAAAGTATGTCATCTAATGATTGGCGAGGATAGTGAGGGGCTCACACAATTATCATATCTACTATACTTTTTATATCTTTACACACATCTTCTTCCTTAATATGCTTCTATGTCAAACTATTTGATTATTTTTCATATTTAGTGCCAAAGTACCACATGCTTTGAATATCACTCTCTAATAATATAGCGGCAACTGCCCACACATCCCACTTAACGGAGCCATTAGTCCACTTTTCTCTTGTTGGAAAGTATCCTGGAGTACCAAGGACCTTGTCTAACGTAATATTCTCTTGTCTTAAAGCTCTATTGAAATCGATTAAAACTACTTCTAAAGGACAGATGTTCGGCATAACATTTTCAGGCTTTAAATCTCTATGGACATATCCAAGTTCTTGCAACTCCTTGACACCCTTTATCATATCTTATAGTATATCATTCAAATCATTCGGGTATCTGTTATGACATAGATAATCTCTAAGAGTCATTTCAAATTTCTTTAGTCTTAGTGCGATAAAGCCAAATCCTAATATAACACCATCTAACTTGAGCAAGTTATTGCGTTGTCTTCTCTATGATTCTCTTAGAACCATGTATTCGTTCGCGAATTTATTCTGGTACTGCTCATTCTTAATTAGATAGCTGAAAGGGTAAACCTTATATGTATACTCATCAACCACTATGAGCTTTACTTTGTTAGGCACATTTATATTTAATTAATTTTCAATACAACTGCTAAGATCAACTGCATTTAATGGAGGAATATACATAGCTCTCTCTTAGAAGCATGCTAAAAATGTATTGCCTACTGGTTGATTCATTGACTAATATCGTTTCTACCTCTTGAGCTTTTTCTACTACTCTCTTTAAGATTCAAGAGGATTAAACTTTCTCTTGGCAGGTATAAGTTTTTTAATCTCTCAATGTTACATTAAAAACTTGCTTAAATGTTGCTTCTGCGTATGTCTTTTAACTTTGGCTGAGTGAGTATAAGACTTCATGCACGTCGTGCATTAATACCTGCCATCTACCTTATCATGCTTGAAATAATCTTCACTTTACCAGAATGTATTTCTTTAATATGCTTCTTTAAGCTCTATCAGTTGAGAAGAAGTTTTAACAATCATTGCATTCAAATTTTTTTAACTTTTCAACTGGCAGCTGTTCTTTTTGCTCCTCAACATAATCAATATATGTTTAAAGTCCTATCTCTGCTCTCCACTTCTAGTTTTATACTTAAATTTTAAAGACCTCAGCTTCAAACTCTAGAGCTCTTAGCTCAACCTCTTTTTCAATATAAATTACTTCTGGTTTCTTGGAGGTGCCAAAGTTGAGCAATGATTAACCTGTTCCAAGAGAAACTGCCTTACGATTAAAATTAGCCGCCATGTTTAAATTCAAATTTAAATTACTATTATTAATGAGTAATAACTTCCCAAGCTAAAGTATAGTTGAGCAGGAGTTTACCCTGCATCAATAATGCTTGATTTTGAAGTGTTAGACATCATATTTATGCTAAGTTTAAAACTATAATTTTTCTAATTTTATGCTTAATATTTTGAGTTTTGGTGCCAGTAAGATAAAATTCAGGTTGGTACTGGTACAAATTAGGTTTTGAACCAATTTGGAACTTTTCCATTAAAACCTCATTAGTTTAAAAACTAGGTTCTAATTAAGTTTTGGTACTATTAATTTGGTACCAATTAAAATTAAACGGAATTAGTACCAGTACTAATTAAATGGAACTAAATTGATAAAAATGGAGCTCCATCTCTGAAGTTTGTTACAGCTTCTGCCAGCTTTCTCCATGTATCTTTACTAGGTTGACCTCTTATAACATGCCCATATTTAATACTAAGATTTTAAGCAATAGGATCCAGAACTCTATATATTATAATTTGAAATTCAATAAGAAGAGAAGGAAAAAGGATGGAACCTATAAGTACTGCAATGAAGAGGGTTTAAGCTTAAGAAATGATCTCAAGATTTAGAAGCAAGGAAGATCTCTATCGATACCTCACTCAGCATGTTAAGCATGTGACATAAACTAAATCATATACTATAGTAGGATTATTCCTTCCAACGAAGGAAGGTACCAAAATTTCATTCTTAAAAGCTATTCTCTGTGATGAGAAGAAAGCGTTCAAAAACAATGAAATAATGTTGATAGATATACCAAACTACCCAGATATTTGAGTCACTAATCTCTACGATGATGCGATGAAAGATGAAGAGTTGGTAGTTTATCTTCCTACCAAGAAACAACTCTCTAAATAGCTTCCAGAAAGGAGCTTCTTCTTTGGTGTTCTTGGCACTTTAAGAGAGAGTTATCTCAGAGAGATCATTGAAGAAGCTCACAAAAAATGCTACCTATTTCTCCTGAAGATTAAAAGAAGCAAGGCATACTAATAAGCGAGACCTGGCTTGCGGAGCTTAAGAAACATCCATACCTCTCTAGTAAGCTTTGGCATATAACTTTGTAGGGAAACCTGGAACTGGTATATTCCTAATGAAAGAACATGCAAAGGCTCATAGAGATAGAGAGTTATAGACTACTCATGAAGTGACCAAGATACTTTATATAGATTTCTAAAAACCAGATGAAATGAACATAGATGCAGGAGCTGGCACTAAGAGAAGAAATATGGCATAAGAAAAGGAAAAGAAATAGAAGCCTAATCCCTTTATGGGCCAATTTAATATGTGAATAAATTCATTTGTTTAAATCTAAAACTTATTTATAAACATTCATTCTTCCCTCTCTAGCACAAATCGTTGTTTTATCTACGCTCACTCTCTTACAGCTGCTTTGAATTAAGTCTACTTTATCGATGGGCAAGTCATGCATAAGATGATACAGCAGCAGCTTCTTGTAATGAGTCTTAATTTAACTCCAATAGAATTCAATTCCATAAAATTATGGGCTGTAAGGAACATTGTAATCAGAAGTAATGTTTAACTCCTCATAAGCTTTCTTTGACTCCTTAGTCTTATGAACTGAGAGGTTCTCAACATACTGGATGATCTCTTAATCGTTGTATTTATCTCTCAGCTTATGTAGGAACTCTATGTACTACTCTCGCTTAATAGAGCGAGGATAAATAACATAACTTTCTAAGCCAGAGTCTTCACTAATACCTGCTAAAATTGCATGGGTTACAAATTTTACTTTCTAATCATAGACTTCTATATTCATAATTTTTTTGAAATAAGCTGAAATTTAAATTAAAATGAATTAGTGCTAAAAGTAATAGTAATAGTAGTAATAGAATTAGTAAATCTAAAAAAAACGTTTCATCTTCCTGTTCATCCTCATCTTCATCGTCTTCATCACTTAAATTCATATACTATTGCCCTTCTCTGTGTGACTTCTTGAAGTTCCTCTTCGTTGACGCCCTCAGTCTTACCAGGTGCAACCCCTGTAAAAATAAAAAGATAAATATGTTTTTTGTAACTTACATAAATGTTGAATGACACAGAGGTTTCTGATCAGTCATTTTTTCATTTTTTAATATATTTGATTAATTTATAATTTCAATTCACTTAATTTCAAAAATATAATGATTATCATACTTCTTATACCAAGACTTATTAATAAAGGTGTTGAAGGTGAATACAGCTTCATCAGCGTGTATGAACTTGATGTCATCAGTAATAGCTCTCTGCATTTAATCATATATATAGTTTAAATTATTACTATAAAATGGCACTGTAAAATCAATCACTCTCCTCACTCTGTGGAAAGTCTTGAAAGTAATACAATTTCTTCTATAAATATTGGCCATAGTCTAAGGAGAGATACGCATTTCAGGAAACTTACGATGAAACATCACATCGCTAGTTTAATGGAAAGTGTGCCCAATACTTCAAAGTCTTCGAGTCGCAGAGGTAGTCAATATGGTGCTGTGAGAACTTTTATTTTCTTGCAGGATGCTTTCAAGTGCCTGAATTAAAATGCTAAACAGCTAGCAAGCAGTGATACCTAACAGCTGAGGCACTCTTGCGTAATAACTTTGCTAAAGCTGCATAATTTAGTACAGGTTTGGCTGAGTCTATATTAATAATCGTACCATACCTAAGCTTAAGCAATAAATCTAAATATTAATCATCATAAATAGACCCTAAATTTCGCTAATTTCTATTTCTCATTTTGCAACTTGGCCTAATTTCTCTACTAACCCCAATAAGACCCCAACTATACTCTACAAATCAAAGCATTTAAAAACCTCACTAAGGGGTTTTGGGGTTTTGAATGAGAAGCATCTAAGTGTGCGTCTTTGGGATCTCTGATTTTGAACAAGATCCAACATACTTAGACAATTAAAAAGAAACCAAGATTCCATTAGGTCCATATCTCAAGAAATTATTCATGGTCTATGCTAGAAGGAACGCTCATTTCTTGAGAATTCACTTAAATTATTTCTTAATTATTCTACCTTACAATTTATATTTTATAATGATATCGAGGCTATTCGACTAGACATTTATTGGTTTATCGGAAAAGGAACTATAGCAAAATTGTTTTGCCTTTAGAGATTATCTACGTCACTAAATTAAACTCAGGAAGGAATAAATAAAAGATCCATTATTTTAGTCTAAAGATTTTCTTACTCTTCTAGTCACTGATGACCTTTTTAAGGACGATGAATCACTTATAGTTGATGAATAATAATTTTTGCCTTTATCAAGTTCATTTACTATTCTTAAATGGAATTCTATAATTTAAAAAATGAATGCTGCACATTCTTATTTGCTGCCACTTAGACCACAGCCTCAACAGTTTCAAATGCACTATTTTACCTTACTCAGAACACTCAAATCAGGGATTCATTAAGAAAGGAAATTAATATTATCATATTTTATTTTTGAATTGCCTCCTAATTTAAAGATTTGCTTTATCCCTCTGAAATTACAGTAGATAAATGGTAGTAAAAGCTAAACTACGATAACCTACAGAATTAATGGACTTACTTAATGCAAATTGTTTAAGAATCTTTAAGAATAGAGCCTCCAGTTAGAATTTCTTCTGGTCTCATGCTAACTGAGACTTAAAAAATTTAGGGATACATCATTCCTAAGAACAAACCTTTCTTGATTTTTATCAATAATTTGCATAGAAACCCAAAAGAATGGCAAGAACCAGAAAAGTTCATAAAAAATGATGGGCTATATTTTTGTAGGTTTATAATACAATTATAAGTGAAAACAACAAATCCGGTTAATTATATTTTTTATTAATTTTATTATTTTTAATCCTCAATTATAATAAAGACGAGATATAATAAACGGGATTTTAATAATATAAACTTTTCTTCTTATAATACGATATATATTCCTTCAATTAACCATTAAGTTTTTTTCGATTCAATATGTATTTATTATTCCCTATTTTATTTTGTGTTATTGCTATAAACTTTATTATCTTCATAAAACTCAAATTATGATAATAAATTAAAGACATCTTTTTGTTTTATTGAATTTTATAAATGATCTTTAGACAAAACTTTTTGAAAATAAAATATGTCATAATTTTATTAAATAGAAATTTAAGCAAAAAAAATACAATAAATTATATTTTAAAAATAACTCACAAATTTTATTATCTTTTATTCATTCCAGAGAGATTTGATCCTGAAAGCATATTTTATTTGACACCTGATGGTAAAAAAAGAAATCCTTCAAGCTTTGGACCATTCTTAGGAGGCAGAAGAATTAAATAATTCCAGATTTAAATACAATTTAAATAATTATAATAAATATTTTTACTTTATACTATTGTAATTTAAATTAATTATTTTTATTGGCATTAACTTTTAAGTTTGAATACTAAATATTTCTATTGCCGCAACTTTCTTATCACTAGGGGAAAATAAATTGACTATAAATTTGGTAATTTATTTATTTAATAAAAATGCCTTAAATTAAAGTCAATTTATCACTTTTCAAGGATGAGATAAGAAAAAGCTCCTCTAAAAGTAATATTTATCTGATTTTAAATTCCTTATCGAATTAGTACAAAATTTTCTAAGTTTAGAGAGAATTAACTGTGATTTTATAATCAAAGTATTCCTACAATTATTTAAGGATTTATTTTGTTTTAAATATTTTAAAAGTTTATATATTTATGGTTTTAATTTGCCTTGGTAAAACATTGGCTGAAAATCTTGCAAAAATAATGATCCCTATTATTGTAAGTGAAATAGACTTTGATTTCATAAACCCTGAACACAAATTCAAAAAGCCTCCACAAGATGTCACAACAGAGCCAAAGTTTGGAATGATTGCCAAAATTAACAATAAACTTTGATAATATTTTTGTCAGTCTAATTCCTATAACAATCAGTTAATTTATTTATTTTTTAATTACTTTATGAATGAATGTAATGATTATTAAAATATTAGATTTAAATATTAATTTTTAATTATAAACCAAATTATTAGTATTCAAATATCACAAACATTACATGGAATTTTTCCACTTTTAGACATTAGCTTTTCAGTTCATACTCTATGACTAAAAACAATAACCAGTTTCAATAAGTGCAATACAGCAACTACTAACACCTCCTTCAACATCAATAACAGTAATAAAACTAACCTCTAAACCCTTTAAGTAAGGAACATCAACTTAATACATCAGAAAATTCTAACTGCCACGAAGTTGGTATAGCTGTAGTTAAAAAAAGAAGTAGAAATTACCTAAAGTTTGTGTTTTATCAATATTAACTGATAAATATTAAAATTTAAAAGGAAATATATCTTAAAATTTTAGTAAAATTCACAATACTATATAAAAAGAATAATTCAAAAATCTAATCGAAATTATCTTATATAAAACTTTATAATGAGTAGAAATATAAATTTTGTTTAATTGTTATTTTAAAAGATTGCTATTTCAAAGTTTTAGATAGGTTTAGGGATTTTTATTTTAATTTCACAAAACTTGATAAAGCATCTATTTTAAAATGTAATATGTTAAATTTATATGTCCAATAAACCTATTAAAATACTAATTGGATGACCAATTTTTAAAAAATAATTTTTAAGTAATTTTGAACGATTGAAATTAAATACAGACCCAATATTTAGTTAATAAAGTAAGTAAAATTTTATGAATTAAAACCAAATTCTTTCCAAAGTATAAAAAGATTTCCATAAGTTTAAGTTTTTATTAATTTAATGAAATTATATTAGCCTCTAATTTGAATTTTTTTCATGAGAATATTTAGTATTTAGATAATTAGATAAATAAAATAAAACTTAAATTAAAATTAAAATAATGTCATAATCATACTACGACTCTCTGAGAAATTCAACAGTAAGTTAACTCCCATTAACAATCTTTTCTTAATTTAATTTTTATCCTAATATTTTACTTGTCTTACATTTTATCATCATAGTATCAGCCCCATCTAAGTAACTTAAAGACTCAATTCAACACAAACTACTAAGAAAGGCAACTAGACAGTATAGTTATAGATGGGAATACTTCATCACATATGAAATCATTCTTCGACAATAATAGAAATCAAAATAAATCTCAAAATAACTATTAAAACATGGATCCCCGCATTGCCTAAGTTTTATAGTAAGCTGAACAGTAACATTTTCAATAAAAGACTCTAGAATAAGATCTAATTAAACAGTAGAAATAGGATTAATATTAGAGATAAGTTAGAGAATAATTAGAGAAAAATAGGCTTTTATAAGAGAAGGAGAAAGTGAAGAGAGATTAACAGATTCAAAGAATTTAGTAAGCACAGATATATCAACAATAGTAGCAGCACAATCAAAACCCCATAACCCCTTAATGAGGTTTATAAGTGCTTTGATTTGTAGGGAATTTGTTAGGGGTTGGGGTTATTAATTAAATGCGAGACAAAAATAGCAAGCTTTTGGGGTCTATTTACGATGAAGAGTATATAGATTTAGTGTTTAAACTGCGATTTGGATGTGATATATACAGTGAATAAGTCAAACCTGTACTTAATTATAAGTCAATTGCACTACTCTTAAAGAGAAGTCCTTCAACTGTTTGCTCCCTCTGTTTTATAGCTGTATAACTAAAGCAATAATAGCTGAATTCAATGCCTTAAAGGAAGTCAAAGTTTCAATAGAAGCATATTGACTATCTTATTAATGAAAAAACTTTGAAGTATTGGGCTCACTTCTCTCTTGACCAACGAGCTATTATGTTTCACCGCCAGTTCCCTGAGTTGAAGATCTCTGCATAGTCTGTTGCTAACATTTATAAACGAAATGGTATCTCTTA
>ARYC01003457.1:0-60759 GCA_000711775.1 Oxytricha trifallax | reverse complement strand
GTCAGTAATTTTATTAGTGAGGGCCTTCATCTTTTTCATCTTTATCAGGAGTTTTATATGTTTCATATGGCCAGGTTTCTTTTTGAAGAATTACTTTTCGTGTAAAAAGAATATTTCCTTGCTTCCTGCCTCCCTATTTAATAATAGTTTATTAATAATTAATAATAAACTTAACAATATATTTATTGACTTTCTTAAGCACAAATTTACAAGACACATGGAGGGGAACATGGACCTAGCTCAAGTTAACGTACATCAACTCAGAGAGAAAATAGGCAGTAAAAAGGAACTTTATGATTTCCTTTGCTAGGACTGCAACGCTTACTTGCCAAAAATTACTTGCACAAATATATACTTCTTAAAAAGTATAATAAGCGGTGAAATAAATGTATATATTTTCATAAACAAAGTTTTCATAGTATTTAAAGAGGCATGAGGTTATTGTTACAGCAGTCCCTTAGATTGAGGGTTTGACTGCTGATGACTTCATCAGTCATGCATAGGAGCATTCGCATTTGCTGCAGTTTTTGCTCGATTAACAAGATTATTTGCACCTTGACAAGCGCTGGATATGTGACATCCTAATGTCAATAGATTAAAATGGTATTTTTTAAATGATTTAGAGTGCTAAAGAACAAAGAAGGGAAAGAATAAATAAAAGTTAAAACTTAATTATTATATGCGGCCTGAGTTTGCATAAGCATCTAATTCTACATTGGCTTTTAGCTGTAAGATAACATATTTATTCATTAATGATTTAGAACAAAAAGGACGATCTGCATACTTGATGAACCCAAAATCTTAACGCAAGAGAAGTAAAAAGATATAGAGGAAGTTAAGAATGAAGAAGCTGAGTTGTACCAAAGCAAATAAAAGTACCTAGAATAAAACAAAAGATTCAGACAGGATTTCAACCAGATGCAAGACCAGCTAGAAGAGCTCAGCGAGTACAAATCTTTGATTATGAGACTACACGATGCTGGAATTATTAACGAGGAAGGTAACCCTCTTCAATAGCCCCCTCAATTTAACATTTGATAAGAATTAATTTTATGAGCTGAGATTAAAAGTCAGTTTTATTATGAATTAAAATTTAGTATGTAAAATTTATTTTGGTTTATAAATCAATGAGAGTAAAAGATGCTTTATGATGTCTTTTCTCTAAGTGTCCATATTTCAATTTAGGTTCTTGACCTTGTAACTCTTTTAGCAAGGAGGTTTCCACTTGATTTCATCTCTGTTTTTCCTTTACTTTCGACACCAGTATCATTTTCTTATATAGATGATGTTTTACTTTTCTTACCACCATCATTCTTCTGATTGCTCTAAGGGCTTATTAGGCCTAAATGTTTTGAACTTAATTTAGATTTAGCATCTCTCTTTTTAACGGAAGTCTGAACCTCTTATTTCTTTACTTTGTGGATTGGTATTTTCATCTACTTACTGTGGTCTTTGGGTTTTTTCTTTTCTAAGTTTGAATGAGTGCTTGAATCATCCAGAATAGGTTATGGGACTTCTGAGATTTTCCTTTTAAGTTACTTGTCCTATTCAATGTCTGAGTTGCCTGTAATGTTAGTTGGGTTCTCTACTGTCAATGCCTTGGGAGTAGCTGACTAATCATCAACGCCATCTTTTGTGAGTAATTAACTTATATCTTCCGGATCTTCGAACGAGCTTATTTCTTTTTCTTCTTTGACCGCCTGGATATCATGCTTTACCTATTCAGTAATTTATGGAACAATTTATTCAATTTAGTTCGAAGCATTGCTTTGTTAGCACAGGATTGCTTACAATTTAGCAAAATCTAACATGGGTTTCATTTTCTAAGAACTCTTATCTAAACTAGATCGTTTGTTCTACAGTGTCTTGAGATCCGCCTAGCCAGAGTATATGTCTCCATTATCCCTTATTTTCAAGTCTTACAACCCTTCCAATAATTTACTGAGTAGATTTTTTTGAGAATATGTCACAAATAATTAAATACAATCCTCCATTTTCCTCTATTTCTCTGGAAGAGTGAAAATCAGTGCCCCTTCCTTGAAGCTCGGATAGAAAAAAAACCCCATATCTTTTATTGCTATTTTTAATGTTAAACTTCTCCTCTAAATAAGCATCAGCCTTAGGTCCCTTTAGACCTCTCATACTAAAAATTTAGAGTTCCTTAAATTTTTTAAAGTAGGGATTCAATAAGTTGATAGGATGCAGATGCCACTATTATTATGGGAGATAATAACGTTTGCTTCATGGCTAGTTCATACAAATGCTTGCAAAATTCTTGCTGGGATTTCGTAAAGAGCAAATCTTAAACATGAACTTTTTATAACATTTTAATGAACTTAAAGTAGGAAATCGAACTTCTTTGACACCAAAAGTCATTTCCAAGCATGTCTATTCTTTCTAAGTGATAGTAGACCCTGTCAACCCAATTAATACCTCAGCTTTTTTTCACTTAGCTAATCGTTTCAGCCATTATAATCGGGGATCCCTCAAATAAAAGCCAGTCATACTCATCAATGATAATCGCAGCAGGTTTCAATTATTCTCTATATGACTTCTCACTGTGCAATCCTTCAAAATATCTTTGAGTCATATACTACACACTCCAAGTTTATTTTCGAATTAATTATAGTTGACATTTAGTCCACTTTTAATGATTAAGTTCTAGAACCTTTTCTCATCACGAAGGATAAGGTAGTCACTTTTTCCAAGAATGATCGTACTCTATTGTCTTTCAATAGTTAAAAGTACTCCAAGAGATGCACATGATAAAGTTTTCCCATTGCCAATTCCAAAGTTTATAAATTAGTGAGGCTGACTTCCCCATAAAGCAAAGTTTATGCATAATTTTTAAAGTGCTAGAAACTAAAATCCAAGTAAACTTTCTAGTTGGCTGATTTGATTCTGCCTAACTGTCTAATTTTCCTAAAACTAACAGCAATAGTCTTCAACTTGTTCATTAAACTTATTTAACTTTTTAAACTTTCTAATCATTTTATAAAAATTATTTACCTGTTAGGTCTTCAAACCTTCTTGGGGTTCTTTATAATGACTTTTAAAGCCAATTAGTTTCCACTGATAAGATCCGCAATTATATCAGGTCGATTCTTTATACCCTTCTCTAATTAAATAAAGGTCACTTGATCCACTACTTTAACAATCTCATTTACTTTGCTAATTCAATTTTAATTGCGTTCTTTGAGCTCAACTGAGAGCTATGCTATTAATATTGAGAAATCACTCTAGTCAAGGTAATCCCACTTTTAAATGAAAATATCGCTAATGTAATGAATCATTTTTTCAAGCTCCTGGTAGCTTCGTGATTGACAGAGAGCGCAAATTTGGACAAAATCTCCAACAACATTTATAGGTATCTCACGTACAAGTCTTAAACCAAAGTCTAATTTGAGAATTTGAATAAACGGCTTATTTAGACACTATAGTGTATTTGGCAATAATCCTACTACTTGAGGGTCTATCTTGAATGATGTGAATGTCCCGCCCATAATTGGAATAATTCCAATATCTCTACTGTCTAGGAGAATGAGCTCCTCTTACAGATTGGTAAATTCTTCGATTTCATTGATAAAAATGTAGTTTGCAAGACCTAATGTTTATTCTAAATTGGGCCTTTTTGCTAAGAGAGTCATTGAGTTCTTAAGCAATTAAGGGTCTAAATGAATCATCTCGTTTCAATAGTAAAGCAGGGACTGCACGAAAAATCTTGTTTTGATCTACAAATCTACCTTTGAGTTCAAATTGAGCTCATGAATAAGGCCAAACATTCCGTCGTAAGAATTTTAGGAGCAAGTCGTTTTCAGGTTAATTAAGAACTCTAGCTGTTTCTCTTGCTTATGTTTTCCAAAAACTCATATCATTCTTGGGGCTTGAGTAACATGCATTATCTTAAGTAATTAGAAGTTATTTCTGATTGATTCTTGGCACCATAGTTTGCCTGGGAGTCAGCGTTGCTTGAGCAGCTAGCATTTCATTCTAGCCCAAGTTAGTTCGAGGTATATGATGGCCCATATTTTTGAAGTCAACTACAATTTTTTCTTTAATTTCCATGCCTTTAATTGAAACAGCCTTCATTGACTTTGAATAACTTTTAGAGGTTTTGTTTAGTATATATTTACTAATAAATCGAGGCAGATCCTAAGAGTGTCGTAGCTTTGAGAACTCTTCTAGCTTTAGAAGTTAATTGATGTCATAGCTAGTTTTAGAAAGGATAAGTTAAGCTTTGTCTATTAGTTCTGGGAACTCAGCTCCCTCGTACTAGTATTTTCTTCCTCTCTTGTTGCCGCTTAAAATTTTAATCTTTTGATCTTGAGAGTTGATTTCAAACGCTGTTGTGTCAACTTGTACTTCGGGTTATGGTCATCCAGAAGAGTGTCAATGTTCTAACCAAGGTTAGACTCAATCTCCCTTATTAAGTCATAGGATGATTATTGGTTTTCTTGATGTTGCATATGTGGCGGGTTTTAGTTTTAAATAAGGCGGTAAGAATACTTAATTAAAATTTTTAAATTAATTATTAAATCTTAAATCTGTCTTAATTCACAAAATCTGAGCAAAAACACTGTTTGGAGTTTTTAGCGATAATCAATCTTTCAATGCCCACAAGAAACCCCCATTGTAACGAAAGTAAGATTTATGACCCCCAATCCATAATATCTTTGCTTAAATTTTAAATTCTTGGTCAAGATTGGAAACATAAATAATGCCCTAAAATTATAAAAATTAATTAAGATTTCTCAAAAAACTTAATTGAATAATTAAGAATTAATTAAGATAAATTAAGCTGATATAGGGTAAATTTGAAAAGAAGCAATTAAAGATAAGTGGAAAAACTCCAACATAAGCGAGATAGAGTCTTGAAAGTTAATATTTCTTTACTCAAAGTATTCTGACCTAAGTTATGGAAGATTTAGCTAAAATAGCATTATAATCGTGAATATAATCAATTAATCAACTTTGTACATTTCTATTTAATTATATTAATTTTATTCTATTTTTAGGTACTCTACCGCAAAACAGCTAAAATGCGGTAAAGTACCTTAATTATATTAATTTTAAAATAAATTGGTTTTAAATACTTCAAATAAATAAGTAATTTAGTTTATAGTAAAAGTAATAAATAATTTAAAGTTAGTAAATAAATTTAATAAATAAATAATTTTCACAATTTTAAACTTAATCCCATTAAACAAGTTGCTTAATATGGCAACATTTTAAGATTATTCTCATTTTTGTATTTTATATTTTATTTGAAGTATTTAAAACCAATTTATTTTAAAATTAATATAATTAAGGTACTCTACCACAAAAAAGCTAAAATGCGGTAGAGTAGCTAAAAATAGAATAAAATTAATTTAATTAAATAGAAATGTACAAAGTTGATTAATTAATTATATTCACGATTATTATGCTATTTTAGCTAATTTTAAATTTCAAAAAAGCTATGAACTGATGAGAGAAATCAAGACTTATTAACTAGAGAGGCAATGGTAGAAAACTTAAATGCCTGGTGTGATTCACTTTAGCAAAAGGAGGCACTTATTTAAGTTCTGATTCTCAGAATAGTTTAATTGTTAAAAAGTTAACTAAGTATTTTCTTAGACACAACTAACTATTTAGAGGTGGACTGTCAACTTGCTAATTATATACTATTTACATGCTAATATTTTATATTGAATTTGAATTTTATCTTGCCCGAAAAAATTTTTACCTATAACTTTAGCTTTCTGTAAGTTTGCTTTTTTCATTCATCAACAAAATGCCAGCACAAATTTTTCTAAAGAGTCAAGATTCAAATATAAATCTTGTTTAAAAAATAGGGATAATTTTAAAACTCTGAAAGCCAGATAACTTATCTTGATGTCTTGTTTGCTCTTGTCTTCTGAGGGGATACAGTACTCTTTTTATGAGATTCTTGACCTTTGATTGTTGCAAGTATACCAAAAAATTAGTTTTATTCCTGAAATTTATTTGACAACTGCTACTTAATAGTAGGCACTGTAAAAACATCTGGGTCATTCATAGCATCATCAAATAAATTAATCACTGAGATTTTTGGATAGTTTGGAATCTCAGAAAACTTTACATCTAAAGTTTTCTATGCTTTATTTTCTTCACAGAGTATCTCTCTTAAAAATATATATTCGAATTTTCCATAGTTTGCATTAACAAACCAACTACAGAAAATAAATCATGCTATTAAGCGAGTATAATAAAAATGTGGAAACTGTTAAAATAAAATAAAAAAAGAGATCAAATAAAATTATGATCATCTCAATATACATCAGTTAAGATTCAACAGTCGCTAATTTGAATTAAGTTTGAGTAGATCCTTATTTAAATTTAATCAACTAATCAACTAGCTAAAAATGGAATTTTTGTTTTTTTCAGCTTTTCTGATTTTTTCTATTTTTTGTTCATTAATCAAGCACATGCTGTAGCTGATCATAAAGTTTTTTAATAATTTTCATAGATATCTTCAGGGTATCTTCAGGATATCTTCCTTAAAAAATTTAAAGTGTAGAGAGTGGGGATTCCAACATCAACAAAAACAGAAGTAATAGCACTAATAATCTCAAAATCAAGCATTATTATGAGCATGAGATTTTTTCAAAAACATCTTGTTTTTCTAATATTCATAGATGTGATGCATAATTCATAATGTTGAAGATGATGTTGATGAAAACTAAGAAAAAATCAGTGATCTAAAATTTTTAAATACTCTAGAATTTCAACCAGACTCATAATAATGCTTGATTTTGAGATTATTAGTGCTATTACTTCTGTTTTTGTTGATGTTGGAATCCCCACTCTCTACACTTTAAATTTTTTAAGGAAGATATCCTGAAGATACCCTGAAGATATCTATGAAAATTATTAAAAAACTTTATGATTAGCTACAGCATCTGCTTGATTAATGAACAAAAAATAGAAAAAATCAGAAAAGCTGAAAAAAACAAAAATTCCATTTTTAGTTAGTTGATTAGTTGATTAAATTTAAATAAGGATCTACTCAAACTTAATTCAAATTAGCGACTGTTGAATCTTAACTGATGTATATTGAGATGATCATAATTTTATTTGATCTCTTTTTTTATTTAATTTTAACAGTTTCCACATTTTAATTATACTCGCTTGATAGCATGATTTATTTAGCTTTGTGTACAAGATAGCGGTATAAATCCTCCTAGCTTCTAAATCTTAGAAAAAATTCTTGACTAGCACTCTTTTCATCACATCATTCATTGACTCTATCATTTTTACAGATCTTAGAAATGATTTTCAAATTTACGTTTATTGTAAAACCCCATAGATCAATTAAGACACGAACATTGGGGAAATGAACAATTAAATTAAGAATTAATTATTATTGGCGTATAATTATAATGCTAATTATTAAAACTATTGGCTCGATTAATTGTCCTTATAAAATAATCCAATCAGGGTGTGTAAATTTGATTTTAGCCTAATTATAATTAATATAAGCCAATAATTATCAATTTTTCATTTAATTGTTCATTTCCCCAATCTTCGTGTCTTAATTGATCTATGAGGTTTTATCATTTATATACCTCTGTAAAATCTACTATTAAATATGGGCATTCAATAGTAGTAGGTTAAGCTCTAAAAATGATATGGAGAAGCTTTTGAGAATAGCTTTCAAGTTTAAGAGATTGATATCAACTTCTATTGTTATTTCCATGTTATTTTTATTAATTTAGTACTTACTTAATTAGAGGCACCCTAATTTTAATCGAAAAATCATAAAATACCTCCATATTCAGTACGTTCTTCACTCAACTTATTAATTGTAAAAATCCGGGCTTTCTCAATTATATTAAGAACAGGATCTTCTCTTGGTACTAGTATTTCTTCTTTCTTACTCAATAATCTTCCTTTGAGATTTAAATCTTCAAAGCCCTCATAATAGGTTATAGAGGCAGTTTAATTATTTTAATTCCAAATTTAAATATTAGCAAAACATTTTTAAGAAAAGCATCAGCACTCCCATCAAAATTAATGCGACTTTCCTTTTTTAATTCAGTAATTGTGATAACTTTGATTAAAAATTCACAAAGAACTACCACAGCTCTGTCTCTTGAGCTCTTTTTTATTAATCTAGTATAAAAATGAGATAACTGCTAAAATCAAATCAAAAATGCATGCAAGTAATTTATGTTCAAATCAAAATACATAAGCAAGATTAAACAGTCTCTAATTTGAATTGAGATTAAATATTTGCTTATATAGCTTTAATTTATATAAAAAACATGGAAATATTTAATTTTTAATTTAATTAATTTTTTCAACTCATTTCTATTTTAGGACATGTCTCTATCCTCTCTTCTGATTACTTTCATAGAAACCTTTTCTTTAGCTTTTTTTACAAAAATTTTAGATATTTTCAGGATATTTTCCTTAAAATAGTAAAAATCTTTAAAATTTAAAATAGTAATAGCAATAGCAAAAATTATAACTACTGTAATAACAACAATAACAATAGATTCAGCAATCATTATTTAGATGTTTGATATATTAAAAAGAGAATTTCAATTTTCATAAATTTCCTTAGTTTTATGTACTTATGATAAAGAAGATGAAATCAATCAGCGATGATGATGATTATGAAAATATCAATCATTATTGTTGTTATTACAGTAGTTATTATTGTTGCTATTGCTATTACTATTGTAAATTTTAAAGATTTTTACTATTTTAAGGAAAATATCCTGAAAATATCTAAAACTTTTGTGAAAAAAAAGCTAAAGAAAAGGTTTCTATGAAAGTAATCAGAAGAGAGGATAGAGACATGCCCTAAATTGGAAATGAGTTGAAAAAGTTTATTAAATTAAAAATTAAATATTTCCATGTTTTTTATATAATTTAAAGCTATATAAGCAAATATTTAATCTTAATTCAAATTAGAGACTGTTTAATCTCTGCTTATGTATTTTGATTTGAACATAAATTATTTGCATGCATTTTTGATTTGATTTTAGCAGTTGTCTCATTTTTATACTAGATTAATATTAAATAGAAATTAAGTATATCATACATATGGCGAAAAGTGTTGAAGACGGAGAGAAGGAAAAAGTTAGAAATGAAATGCAAAGGAAGTTGAAGTATGTTTTTGGGAGTGTGAGAGAGATTTCACTCATAAATCAAGCTGGTACAGAAATATGAAGTAGCATAGAGAATTAATGCCCATAGTATCCATAAAGCATTATAAAATCGAAGGATAGTATGATTGCTTTGAATGACATAAACTGTAAGCTCTTACAAGAGATTTAAAGAAGTATCTTCTAAAAGCTCAAAGGAAAAAAATAGAAGTTGAAAGGTATGAGATTAATTGAAGCTGCTCAACAAAAGAAAAGCATGAAATTCTTCGAAAGAGGTAGATCTTGAAGTTGTTTTAAAAATCAGAATACGTAAGATATCACGCAACCTCTTAGCATCTCAAAAAACTCTAAGGACTCATTTGGTTAGAAAGATCTTAAAGATCATTAATATGCTTAAAAAGTACATCCCTTCAAATAAATAGTAAGTGATGATAATTTTTGGATATAGTTTACTAATCAGTATCTAGTACTCACTCAAGCTAAGTTTAAAGAGTGCAGTTGCTTAATAAAGCTAAATCCTGTTTTCCTTTCCAAAGATCCTGATGCGTTTTGACTCTCACTCTTTAAAATGACCCTCACAGATTTTATAGCCGATCAAAGTAATCCTAAATATCTGGGATTAATAGCAGCTTAGACCATGCAAGTAATAAAAAGTCTTCACAAGTTAGGCTTTGTGCATAGAGATTCAAAGCCTGGAAATGTAATGATAAACTTTTCATCTGTAAGAGTTACAATAATTTATTTCAATAGAGCTATAAGAGTGGAAGTTTCTAGGTTTGAGAGTGGGAACTCAAGGATATTTCCAGAAAGAGAAGACTAAAGAGAAGAGAGGGAGATAATCAGTGGGATGTGTGGGCTTTAACATCAATAACAATATAGTGCAATATGCCTCAAAAATATTATTACTCCAAAACGTGCAAAAAAAAGATTCTTAACAAAGAATTAAGGTAATTTATAGACATGACAAGAGTATCTCAAGCCATAAAGTAAATAATCAAGCCAAATCCATAATAAGAAAATCAGTGAGCAGATAGAGAAGTGCATGAGAAAAATCATCTTCAGACCTTTATCTCATGATCCAAAAGTGCGTTTTGAGTGATTGATAACATTATGTACATTTAATGTTTAATTGACATTAAATCTAATAGATAACCCCAACAAGAAACAAATTACCTACAAATCAAAGCACATATAAACCTCATTAAGGGTGTTTGACTCCACTAATTCAAGGATATATAAAGCTTTATTTATACAAAGTTCTTTTACCCTTAACCAAAACACTAACTTTGCCTTAAGACTTATTGAAATCTTAAATAAAAATAAAGTATACAAAATCTTAGATAATTGTAAAAAAATCTTAATCAGAATCTATTAATTCAATATCTCTGTTAATCAGAAAAGATATATGGTTAGCAAAACCTATGTAATTTATAATAATAAAATGAATTGAAATTATTTTATATCTATTAGTTCTCATATTTCCTGAATTATTATTGTGCCTAAGTATTCACCCAAAAATAATTCTGCAAAATCTGCAAATTATTTCATCTCTTGATCGCTCTATTGGACTTTGGCCTTAAGAAATGATCAGTGATGTAGAGTCCCTCCCACTCAAATTTATAAGACATATATACAAAATAAGTCCATAGGTCTATCACACTATCATCTAAACTGAACCTCTACCAATTGAAGTAAGCTGGATGATAATCATATATTTAAACAAATAAGAATCTTTAATAAACCAACTTTGACAATAATCCAAACTTTAAATGAGAAGATAATGCAGTTTGCAAAATTGGTATTAATAAAGCCAACGCATACAGATTTTAAAGTTTCCATAGTCTCTTAAACTGTGTAAGCCTCACATTGTCTTTAGGTCTGTATCCTTAACTATACACAAAATCCATGGAAGGAAGGAATATAGCAAAGTATGTACCTTTTATAGAGGAAGATTTACTGAAAAACTCATTTCTACATCTTGTTGATTGGCAAGAATTGGCGGAGCAACTACTTTGGTGTCATTATATTCGGCTTCGCTATTTTCAGCACTCTAATAATTGTTCGAAAGATATCATTAATCACACCATTAATTTTTAAGGTTTCCTGGTATTACTTAATATTGTATATGAATTTTTAAAAATAAAGAATTATATAAAATTTAATCGAAACTGAAAAGAATTACATAATCTCAAATTAAAGATGAAACAGATATTTGATACCCCACAATGATACAAAGAAATTAAGTAAGTAATAAAATTAGATTTAGATTAATTCAATTTCTAACAAGTGCTAACAATAATGCTTAAAATTTTATAAAAATTAATTGGGAATATTTAAAATCTAAAAATATGACGAATTATACAATAAGTCATTATTAAATCATTATTATAATTATTTTTTAATTTTGTTTTAATTAAATTAAACATAGGCTAAAGTAGTAAATTTATATATTTTTACTACTTTATCCCATTCCATTTCTTTTATTATTAATTTATATATAATGATAAATTTTACGAAAAATAGATGATTATAAGAATTTGATCAAGTTTAAAAGAAATATTTATTAGAAGTATAAATAATGTTAAAGATTGAACAACTTTATTATTCATGCATTATTTTCACTGTTATTCCAATAATATTTGTTTTTACCTTTTCTTTCTGTAGCTTGTCGAATACTGAGTTTAAGTCAGTCGCCGTTCTTACCAGGTACGACCACTAAAATAAATATATTTTAGATAATGTTTTTGTTACATGCATTTTTTGTGAGTGGCGTGGCATCTTCTAATCAAGCATTTTTATTTTATCCAATATTCTTAATCAAATTCTCATAATCATATAATTTTCGTAAAATTCATCATAAGTCATTTCTAATTATGATTTGCTTATAAATTATTTAGAGATGTAATATTTTTAATAATAATATGATTTTTTTCATTCATTGTTTTTTATTTTAATTAAATAATTTATTTTGATCATAGAAATTTGATAATTTTAAAGATTTGTTACTTTTATTATTAATATATTAGAAAATTACTGATGTAATATATAAGATTAAATGAACTTTAACATTGACTAAATGCAAACTTCATTTATAATTCAGCTTTAATTAAATATATTCATATAAATAATGGACTAAATAAGCATAAATGAATTAGTTTTGCTTATTTATTTTTGCAAAAAAATTAAATTTTTATAAATTAGACAAAAATTAGACAAATTTCTTTATTAAAATAATAAATATATTTCAAATAAGTGTAATATATATTTCTTTGTTTTTAAGGATTATTATTTTCACATTTTTAACTTATTGCTGAAAAACATAACCCTAAAGTAGCACTAAAATAAAAATAAATTTGAATAAAATTTAATGTAATTTACATCCTTCAATAAATTATGAGTTCTTTCAATAGCCTATTTTTATTCTTCCATCAGGATATACTTACTTCCCGTTTGAGGCAGCTTACCTTTGACCATTATGATTTAATTCCTCTTTTATGTGTTCTTAAGGGGTAAATTTAAATAAGTTTACTTTTGGAAACTATTGCTAATAAATTATTAGTTTATTACGACCGTAGTATTCCATCATTATCTTTCTCCTTCAAATATTTTAGCAATATCAAGATAATCTCTTTTTCATTATCATTCCTTAAATCCAATGTCCTTCATACTATGTGTAGTTTGCCAAAACTTTATTTCCCTGTCCATTAGCTTTGCCATTTATAACCAATACCCTGTATATTTGGTACCATCTGCAATTACTTATATACCTTAACCGAATGGCTGAAAATCTTTCCAGTTGCCCATATATCTATTTTAGTCTGGATACTTGCAAGTTCCTATGTCTCAGGGAATTCCAGCAACCTATTCTCCTTTGTAAACATATCCCATCTGCTAAGGTTTTCATACCTTTACCTTGAAACTTTCCATTTCTCCAATCTCCTTTGTACATCTCACCATCATTCCTAATATACAACCCTAAATAAATATAAATATTAAGAGGTGCTTATAAAGACAAATCACTACTTCTTAACATTTGCTCATTAATTTGGTATATCAACGTAAATTACAATTTCAATTCGTTTTATCATCTTCGTATTCTCTATGATTCTCTCATTTATCTGAGTTGATTCTTTTACTTATTCCCTTTCTCTAACCATATTTGAATTGGCCTTAGTAGCAATCATCATTTAGCCAAATTATTTTTGCCTTGCAATGACGCAGACCACTCATAAGCTTTCCATCGTATTTTAAGCCACCATCTAAAATAATTAAATTTGATGTTTTTTAATCTGACATTTCTTTTTATTACTATAACATCGAACAAATTAAATAAATAAATGTAGATTTTCATGTAATTAAAGTGAATATAGATAGTCACTTTTATATTCAATTCAATCTCCAAATTAGCATTTAAAGTAAAAAATATTTCTATTGAAATATATATGAAAAATTTATTCTTAAAAATAATTGATAACTTTATTTAAATTATTGTTTTTATTATGATTTTAATATTCGATTCTTTGATCATTTAGTGAATGCATCTGATTAATTAGTAATGGATGATATATTGACCTTAGTGTGAAAATAGCCACTTTCGATTTACTTTCTAGTAATATCATAATTAATTGTATTTTCTACCGAAAAAATTCTTTTTTCATCAGTATAATTTTACATTTATATTTGAAGTTCCTCTTAGAAAATCGCTTTTCTTGTGAATTGATTTTATACTTGCAGCACATTTGACTAAAATTTCTAATACAAAGGAAGTATCTTTTACTAAGATAAGTGAGTAGTTGAACTAATTTGATTTAAGTTTTGCGTATTCTGTTTATGAAGGGAAGTTTTATGATTACACTATTAGCTAATAAATAAAAAACTAGTACATTACTTAAGAGGATCGAGATTAACTAAAACTACTACTGTCTAAATTTGGGGGGGGGAAAGTTTCCTGCACTCGAGGAAGTTTCCTGCACTTTTTTTTTATTTTATGTAAAATTTAATATAAATCATAAAATTAATTTTTTATGACTCACTTATATTAATAGGATTTTTATACATAATAAAAGTAGTTCAAAAAATATAGTCTTACTTTATATAAATTTTAAAAGAACATATAAATTGAATTGAAAATTGAATAACAATTGGATAATATACTTAGAATTACTTTAAAAATGAGAGGACAATATAATGGCTAAGATACAAAAGCCAAAAAATATCAGATGAAATATGTCAAAGATTGGAATCTAAAATGATATATTGACTAATTGATTATTAAATTAAGTATAATTAATTCAATAAAATTCGTTCGGAAGTTGCATTATAGTTGTAATAAAAATATTTTTTTATTGAAAAATATTTTTTAAAAAAAGTGTAGGAAACTTCCCAAAAATTTTTTTTTATCATAAAACGGTGCAGGAAACTTCCCCCCCCCCCTAAATTTGATTATATTCAATCATCACTTTTTTATTCTCAATCTTCTCCCTTATGTGTGCGTTTCCCAAATCGCTCGTCGGATGTTTTATTGGATAAATAATTCTTTACTTATAAAAATACTAGAATTTTCTAATTAGAAATTAGTTTTAGTTTTAATCTTACGAAGGAGAAAATTTAAGAAACTAAATTTAATTAAAATAACTATGCATGTTACAAGAAATTAGTTCCCCCACAAATTTCTTATATTTTGTGATAAATTTCATGCTTAGAGACTAACTCATTGTCAATGTACAAACTTATATTAAATTCGTCAGAGAAAATGAGTTAAATAAAAACACGAAGGGGGAGAAGTTTCCTGCACTTTTTATTTTTATATGTAAAATTTAACAAATTTTACATAAATTCCAAAATTGTTTATTTTCATGACCCAATAAATATTAAGAGGATATTAAGAAATGATAAGAAGATTAGTACCTTGAGTTTAGATAATAAATAATAGAATTTAGAACAAGTAGAATAATCTCAAATTCTAAAGAAATAAATATAGGGGACAAATTACAGACTTATATGCCAACGAGTTCTTAGATGACTGGTATTCAGTATAAAGGAGATAGTGCTTAGAAGGTGCTTAGAATCATGCAAATAGAGATATTGACAAATTAAAATTAAGTTACTTATAATTCTAACAATAAAATTAGTTCGTAGGTTGGTTGATGTTGTTATAAAAATTAATTTAATAAAAAATATTTAAATATATTAGTTCAGAAAACATTCCTAAAAAATCTTATTATCATAAACCAGTGCAGGAAACTTCCCCTCCCAAAAAAACACAAGTGAACTAATCAAGAATTTGAGGAATTCATTATAATTGCCCGTTCTTGTACAATTGTTTAACTAACGGCAGTGGTGATCAAATCTTTCTACATATTTGTTAAAAAATTGCACAATACCTTGAAAGGGAGGCTCGTATAATCTCGCAATCGCCGTAGAATTAGATTGGATCATTCAATTGTAATATACTGCTCTTGTCCTCTGCAAAATATAATTTAAAGATATTACTATGAATTATTTAAAATAAATTGATAATGTAACCAGGGTCTATTAAAATAAAAGCTCCAAAAACACTTATTGTGATAATTTAAAATGGAAATCTCAAAAAAACAGTTCATCTTTCAAATTGCCATAGTTAATGTCACCATCTCCATGAGTCAGTCTTCCCTTTTCTTAACTTTGAGCTTCTCTGCTATTCATCAGTTCTCCGTCATCACTGCTCTTGTCCTCTGTAAAATAAAATTTTCAGATATGTTTTTTTGTAACTTAAATTTTTTATGAGTGAACAAACTCCACCAGAGTCAATATCTATAGGTTTTGTATTTTAATCATTAATTTCAATTACCATTTACTTTCTATAAATCAGCAATATCTATAATATTGAAGGAATACATTCGAAATTGGGAAATTAATTATAATTAAATTAAATATAAATCAAAATCTTGGCAGTTAAAGTTGGCCAATTTAAACGATTGGGCTTATTCGATAGAGAATTCAAAATTAGCTGGATTTTACTATTGGGGGTACTATTTTATCGCATTTCTGGAGCGAGATAACTTGGCTTTAATGTGAGGGCATGATTTAATGAATTTAGATGGTTTAATTAAAGTCAAGTTATCTCTCTCCCTCGATGCGATAAAATAGTACCGCCAATAGTATAGTCCAGCTAATTTTGAATTCTCTATCGAATGAGCCCAAGATCGTTTAAATTGGCCAACTTTAACTGCCAAGATTTTGATTTATATTTAATTTAATTATAATTAATTTCCCAATTTCGAATGTATTCCTTCAATATTAAGGAATAATAGAATTAAATAACTTAGGAAAATGAATAGCGTAAGCTTAAGAATTTTCACAATTATAATTATACATGTCAAACACACTTTTATTAGTGATTTACCTATATTATCAACAGTACTTAAAGTTAATGTTAAATAAACAATTTTCATACAATTGCTCAAGTTAAGTATTATTTTAATATAAATTAAAAGACATATTACTTATACAGATAAGTTTTAAGCGTTTTTGAATTATTTCCTTATATAGTTTTAAGATCCTTAAGGAACTATATACAAAACCATATGGATTTTGAGAGTGCTTTTTATTGAAGCATTAATCATAATTAATGGACATAAAATAGTTAAATAGTCATTATAGAACATTATTCTAAATCAAATCAGATTAATTAAAATTCTTTTTGGAATTAAAGAGTATATATATAACATTTAATCATATTAAAAAGGTTGAAGGTTGATGATTAATACAATGATCTATAATGATTATCTTAAAATTTAAATTTAGTATTTATATCTCATTATTTAAATAGATTTAAAAATGGAGAGGAGAAGATGTTTTAGCTTTATCTTAATTTCCTCTTTCAAATAGAAATCTATCTGTTATGGCTTTTTATAAATAGTAATTGTAATGAATCTTATTGCTGTAGTCCAATTTTTAAAATTTTTCTTTAATTCTTTAATGGTACACTTAACATTAAGTAACCACAATTTCTATGAACATTAAGGATTTAAATAATTTATCACCTAAGTTTTTCAATCTTAATATTTTAGTTAGATCTTTAAGGCAGTTCCTTTTCTTATCATATATTAATTTATTTTCTCCCTTAATTTAAAAACTTTTTATGAATCGAGTTGTCTCGATAGAGTCTTCACTTTTTACAGCTAATTTTAAGGAAGTATACCCTGCGCCATCTTTATTTATTTATTAAATCTATGCTAATAAATATTAAAATTGAATATATTTGTAATTAATTCAATAGCACAATTTTAATTTTTATCAAGCCCTATGAGTGTCTGTGCTCATTTTATTATCCTAACTTCTCATGTTAATATTTCTCTATTTAAAATAATTCAGGGCAATTGGTTAATCTCCTTAAATTCAATATGTAGAATATTGAATAAATTTTATTGCGTGCATTTATATTTGATCCATGATCCATCTACATACACATAATTTGCAAGCAAATGAAGCAAAATACAATCATGTAAACTCCTCCACTTTTGCCTGTTTAATTATCCAGTCTCTTTTTTTATCCTGATTGTAAAATCTTATTCGCATAATTAATAATTGATTTCAAAAACAAAAATAATATTAAAAACAAACTTAAGCATTAAATATTGATTAAGTATCAAACAAAAAGGTAAAATGAGATAATTTCAAAAATCAAATTTCTTCTTTATACTTTTAACTGTAATGTGTTAGTAGCTAACTAATTTTAATCAAAAATCATAAATTTGATAAATGTGGCGGAACTTAGTCAAAGCAAAGCCTAAGAATCAAAAGAAACCAAAGCAAGACAACGAAGACATCTCCTACGGTTTGCTTCAGGAGATCATTTGAGAGCTGGTCAAGTTAAACAGACTGGTACTAATCATGATAGAAAATCTGCTAATAAGCAAGTTAGTGCCATCGCTAATTTTAACTATTTGAGAGATGATAGTGAAGAAGAAATAAAGTACGTAAAGATCTCTCTGAATTGTGCTAAGGCAGACCAAAAAGTTAGATTAGAGAATGAGAAGACTCAACTTGCTAAGCCCTTCAATGAGTAGACTGGAACAATCGTTGATATTGAATTAGGTGAATCAGCATACAACCCAGTTTCATCAACAGGATAGAGAAAATTCTGGAGTTAAGATCACAAGAAGCAGAGTGGCTAGAAGTAGAAGAACCCAAATCAATCCTGAAAGAAATCTCAATAAAGCAAGTGACCAGTATAACCTTTGCTGATGTTTATAAGTGTATACAGTATTTCCCTTCTATAAGTAGTTAAAATAGTTTGTTACTGATACGTTACAGTTAAAATATTTAAGAATATTTTAGATTTTTTAAATTTTCTCTTTTTACCTTTTTGTTTGATACTTTATCAATAATATTCTCAATAATCTGCTTACTCTAACAATTAAATTGCCTAATTATTTTGACTTATGGTTTTGAATAAGCAATCAATGTCTGAAGTTTTAACAGCTTTGAAACTTTTTTTATTAAAAATTATTATAAATTCTTTTAAAACAAATTTTCTTCGTTTTTTATGTTGCCGTCTTTTATCCGAAGGACAAATGATTAAGAGTTAAGATACTGTTATCAATTTTAGTGCAGTCCTTTATTTTTCTATTGAGCCTGAATTTTTAAAGGGGGAAATTATTATAAGCACCGATATATATTTAAGTTGATGACAGATTCGAGCTGTCATAAAGATTATTATATGCCATGAATTTTCCTAGCTTATTATAGATCGTTATCTATCACTTTTTTATATCTTTTTATAAAGGTCAATGCTAGTTGTCTTAATTAAATTCTAAAAAAAATTGTTTGAGTAAATTTTATTCATCATATTAGAACTTTGACTGTCATCATTTATTTTATGAATATTTATTTTAGAGTTTAATAAAATGCTCATATTTGTGTATTCATAGGAATTTCAATGTATCTTTAGAATGAACTCTAATTTTCAAATTATTTTAAATTTAAAGAAAAGAAATATGGAAAGCTAATTCGGAACGGTATTAGGTAAACACACCTAAACTATCAACTCTTTAGAAAGAGACTAAAAAAATTAAGAAGTAAGCATTTATCAATTCATTTAATGAATTCTTCAGATCATCAATCTTCTGACATACAAATTCTAGTTAAACCAAGAAATAGAGCAAACTCTCACATTATTGGATTATTGCTATTTCTATATCTAAGATTATTTTCATATGTGCGATCATTACACCAAGTTCTACTCCAAATGCGACTCATACAAACTGTATCACGCTTATAATTTGAACAAGGCTGGTATGTATGGGGAGGAAAAAAAGTTGCTCTATAGATTGAGAATCAAGAAAATCAAGAAGAGATTTTGTTACTACAAATTGCAATTCAATAGAGTTGGAAAAGACTAAATCTCTAATCTCATATCTTCCACCTGATAGTGCCGAACATACTATTTCTTAAGGAGGCATGTTGCAAAGCCTTTTCGTCAAAATAATAGGCAATTAGAGCAATTACATTTTTATAAAACTAAGTGATATTATGAATTGTAAAATATACTGATAATTTTATGTTAATAACAAAACATTTAAAGAATTAAATATGCAATCATTTCCTTAGACTGCAATAGTTTTTTATAAATAATAACCATTTTTAAAATGTATATTTATCTAAATATATTTTAAATATAATTTATGCCATAATTTTAAAGAAATTTAATCTCTGAGGGTTTACAAGGAAGAGAAATATGAAGAGACAAGAGCTTAATACTAGAAGGCACTTAAAATGAATGGATTTTAATGCAATATTGCCTAAAAAATCGCTCTCAGTTACTAAAAAATGAAAATACTTGCTCCATCTTTGAAACATATTGCTGATATTTTTGAAAAAGGTGTAAGAGAGTAAGTACCCTGAACTCGGTTTTGGACCAAACTCTAAAAGAGAGCAAATTAAGGGTGTTGGTAATACTTGAACTCTTAAAGAACTGCTCTAATTGAAGCTTTCAATCTTAAGGCTACTATTGAATTCTCAATGAATACCAAAGTTGTTTTGAAGAGAAGCTTTGCTTAACAATCCACTTAGAAATGATAGAAATAAAGATGAGCCAGATCCAGCTACTCTTCATAACTAGTCATTGATGAATATAGAGTAGGCTGCCGCAGGTGGATTTAAAAAGTTAAACTTTCTTTTTAAAAATCCTCCATTCCCACCAATAACATTTCCAAATCTTATCCCATTTTTTTGCAAATATCATCATTACGATATAGCTGCTGATATTCTTGCTATAAATATAAATCTCCCTAATAAATGTCTTTCTCAAGATTATTTTGACTTTTTGGAAAACATTATCCTATAAAAGACAAATAATGAGGAAGCTTACAGAAAGATTGAAAATCATGCATAAAAGCACATTAATAACTTTAAAAAGAAGAATAAAGCTATTAAAGATGCAAGAATTGCAAGAAACTCTAATTTAGTAAATTATGACAATAAATGATAAAATAATTTATATATTATAATACTCTAAGTCAATATATTGAGCATTTCAAGAATATGATGCAGCTTTGGATCAACACATTCCAGTTTTATGATGTAAGTCAAAGCTTACTGGGATATTGGTAACTATACCATGGTCGTAAGATCTTCAGATAGAGTGCTGAATTCTGCTGCTAGCATGAAACTTATAAATTGAATGTTGGTCACGCATTCTTCCTTAATACAAAGATACAATCAGTTACTATGAGCCTTTCGTTCAAAAGACATATGGATGACTTATTTTTTAAAACAGCAATAGTACAACTAAATCCTTTTGTTGCCTGCATTATGACTAATTAAAATGCAGATGCTAAGGAGCAAATAGAGCCTTGAAAGGAAAGAAGTACATATTGCTATCGAGGACCCAACTAGATTGATATTTATCGCTTGTATATTGTGAACATGGTCATCGGTAAACTCTATTAAGTAAAAACTAAAAAAAAATAGTTGACTGTTTGAATAAATAAATTAAAACATATTACGCATGTTATTATACCCTATATATAAAACCTTTTTTTTTTAATTACTAACATTTATAAAATATTAGTTTACAAATCCTAAATGTTTTATTCTTTGATTACATTTTAATTGCTGAAATAACTATCCTAAATGGATCTTATTAAGTGAATTTATTATATAAAAATAATTTACTACTTATTTATTAATAATAAACTAAAAAAACATGGATAAAATAAATGATCGTTTAGCTAAATATTTCTTACTAATTTAATATGCCTTATTTTTAGTTTATAAGTTATGATTATTATCCATTAATAGCTTATATTTCAATCATCTCTCTTTAAATTATAGTGAAAAGTATAATAAAGTAAGTTTTATAATTTTAAAGCGATAAAATATGAGGTTTTATGTTAAAATGTATTAACATTTACTCATATAAAATTGTAAATAATAAGGTTTAAATTAATTGGAGATACTTTATTTTAAATATATTGATAAAAACTTATCAAACAAATAAGCTGGTTTAATAAATGTGAGGCAATAGAGAAAAGTTTGGCAAACCTCCTCAATTACCTTACATCATAAAAATTAAGATATTTATTATTGATAAGTTCGATTGAATTATATAAATAATCAAACTAAATCACTGTATTATTTCTTACAATTACCAAAGAGTCTTAGCTATACTCAAAAAGTTTAAGTACAGACACTTAGTTCTACTTAAAGAGATGTTTCCTTAATCTTAACGAAACTTCATCATGGGATATTTTAGTTTTACCAGACTCTTTATTTAATGAGATTCTTAACTTTCTCGATGCAGTAGAAGTTCATGGAAAGAATATTAAGACAATTATCAATCTTCTAGAAGGAACACGATGATAAAAAGACTGTCGTATATAAATCAAAACTCCTCAGAAGAATGTTTATTAATATATGATAATGATATAGTGAAACTGGCACCTGCTACAAATATATAGTTAGATTGCTAAATTAAGGGTTTATTTATTTCCTACGATCTAAAAAAATATTTGGATCAATAACTAAAGAAATATAATTATCAAACTAAAGATTTAAATAAACAAATCTTAAATAGTTGCTATTTAATATCCATTTTCTTAACTTGCTTTAGCCATTTTTCCTTGTCTATTTTCTCATTAGAAGCAATGTCCTTCAAAAGCCCATATAATTGAAACTCTTTAACTATGGTAGTTTTTTTTTTTATAGAATTCCATATGCTTATTCCTGCATTTGGCTTTTTTAATTTGAATAATTGCTTTGCTGCTTGTTATAAAAAAGACTTTGATTGATTGCGCTATTTCTCAATCAAAGCTATGAAGTTATTCATCAGAAAATACTTGAACTTTTTACTATGATTAAAAATTGCTGCTGAACTACTCAGTATTTTCTAAATTTTAGGTATTAGGAATTTTTATATTTCCTTTTATAATTTCTAAGAGTTCATCAATTTTTAAGTGAATTTATTGCATTTTTAATTTTAACATTTTAAATCATGATTTCTTAAAACTCTTTAAGAAGATAGTTCCTAATTCTAGTTTTTGCCAATCAATTTTTACTCTTCTATAGGAATTTCAAATTGTTTTAAAATTTCAACATGATCTATTTATTTAGCTTTATTATTTTTCCTCTTTTTAAGAAGCTCTTTCAAACTCATTAGCTAATATTATTATCGAGTTTATTTTGATGCTTATTATTCAATACCGTCAATAAACTTAGGTAGTTACCCTATAGATAAGATTTTCTATAAAATAAGTGCCAATGGTTTTATACTATCATTTTAGCTCGTAAAATAATTATCATTATTTAATGCATATTTTTAAAGGGAATTATATCTCTCAATAAGTAATTACTAACTTTGATTTCTAGCTCTTACCGAATAAATAGTTGCTAAACTTTATTTTCATTTAATTCTTCTAGCTTTTTTATTATCTGAGTATTTCTGGGTCAAAATAGCTGGAAGATTAGTACTTAGGGTAGAAAATCGTTTTTAAATCATTAAATAATTATTGCTTTTATAGTTCTTTCTTCACCGTTCTTCTATGTTTAAAAATAAAAGGGTGGTCATAATTGGTATAAATTTAACATAATAATAAAATAAAATTAATTTTATTTATATATCGTTTCTTTTCATTATTGGTTTAATTACTTTAAAGACTTTCACCAACATTTTTCTATGGCATAATATTTGGTATTCTCGTGACGATCTCTTTCTTTGTTGTTCCATAGATATCTTTATCTAACTGAGTTTTAAATATTTTATGGATTCTCTCTATTTGAACTTTCCTTAAGCTTTTAATTGATTTTTCATTTATAGCCGGGAAAAGAATTAAACCAATTTTTATTCAGAAAAATTATTGTTTATTTTCTCCCATATTTTCATTGATTAAGTTGGTTAAATTTAAAGATTAATAATATCCAATCCTTGTTATGAAGTAGTATAAGATGAATAACCTCTGTGTAATTTCAGTGGCTTATGAGGTATTTCTATCAATCTGTAAACCACTTTAGATTATTATTAACGATTAGTGGTCAAAGCAAGGTGATCTCTGAGTTTCCATTGTAATGTTAAATTTAATATGTACAGTAGTACAAGTATCATAAAGAAAAACATGATGGTTTAGCAGAAAACGTTCCCATTCCAAAGGTCAGCATTTTATCTATCCTGCCCATTGTCTATTTCAATATTTTAATTTTTAATCACCAAACAAACTCTCATCATCCACCATTCAATAATTTGAGTTCATAGTTACTTTTTAATTATCACTACTGATGAAGCCACATTGAGCGATCTGTCTAAAGTTTCTATAGAATAAGAATGAAAGTAATTTTATTTTGAGTTAAAAATTAAATAATATACTATTTTTAAATGATTTAAAAAGAGAAACTTACATTTATTCATGAGTTCTTCCATTATTTAATCCCCTTTATTAGTATTAGAATTGTTGGTTGATTATTAAGCAGAAAAACGGTTATATAATAGTCTTCTTCTCGATTACATTGTCAGAAAATTATAATTTAATAAAATTCTATTTTTAATTAAAGGCTTAATCAGATTAAATTACTCATTGAACTAATTTTAAACCATTATTCAATATTAAACAAAATTTTATCTGTATTTTTTTAAATAAAAATCTTTATTTATTGATAAATCTAAGTCTCTGATCGTTGTGTTATCCAAAGAATCTCCTTTCAAATTTATCTGTTTTGTTTGATATGCAATGTGCTTAACCCATGGGATCATCGTTCTAAAAGGCTATGGCTAATCTTCATTTGAATCTTCTCCAATATTTAATCTTCTGTGTCGTCAATATTTTCATGGATACTTAAGCATCTTTCGTGTTTTTGACATATGTTAATCTTGCAACTTCAGCATGAGTGGTTTGTATTTTTAGAATGTCCTTCGCTCTTGTTTCTCAATTTCTTGCACATATTTTTACATATAATGTAACATTGATTGTGAGTTAGAAGATTCATTTTTGTCTTCTTTAATATATTGAGTAAGAATTTCTTCTTCAAACAGTTCTTCTATAAATACTAAAATAAATAGGAATATAAGAATGAAATGCATTAATTACCAATATCTCAGTGAATGTTTTATATTAATTGATTGTCCTCTCTGTTAATCTAAACTTAGTATTTGAGATTAAGTTTTCTGTTTCAAAATCTTACTAAAAGTTAGTTTTTGATATCCAAAATTCATGATTTTGACTTACCTCCTATATTTTCAGCAATTAAAAAAGTTATTATAATTTAAGTTTATTAAATTAAATGCTAAATTACAATTATTCATTTTTATTAATATATCACTATGAATAGTCACCTATTTAATGCTTTTTTTTATGTATTTTATCTTATACAATATTAAACACAATAATATCTGTTATGTCATAACCATTAGATTTATTAAATAGCTTGCCATCTCTGCTCACCCAACTTTTTCTTGATTCAATTTAAATGCCACTATCTTTCTTAAAAATATCTCTATATTCATAAAGTAGCCTAATAACACACTACTTCATGCTGAAAAGGTTCACTTTTAACATAAAATGCAAAATTACAAGTCATACAAGTTCAATTTAACTTTCCATATTAATTTTCTCGAAGCTATGACAACTATGACTACTTATTAAGAATTTGCTTTAGTAATAAAGTTATTATTTTAGGTTGAGTAGCTACTTTGACGGAAACATTCCATTATTCATTCTTGTTTGAAGCATAGTGATAATTACTTACATACTATATTTGAACATTCATCAATCGATCCTTTTCTTCAGTAACACGATAATCATTAACCTCAAATTTTTCTATAAACTGAATTCTTAATTATTGTTACATTTATTTATCAATAGAAGGAGTGAATGTTTAAGGGATATCTTATCTGTACATAGGTTATAGTCACCATTCAAACAATATCTAAAGTAGACGAGAATTACATATTATATGATGGCATGGATCAATGAGGCCAAGTTCTAACATTAAAGTGAAGCATACAAAACACTCCACTGTAATTTATTAGTTTATAGTGTCCTAAGTATACTTCTATTCTATTTTAAATTATTGTAAAGTTTCCATTAAAATACTTATCTTTAAAATTAATAACAAAAACAAATCTAATTAAAATATATTTTGCACAAAAATTAATGCTAAAATCTATTAACTATGCAATGTGCTTTTACGTCTAGATAACGTTGGAAAAAATAAAGATTTATAAGCATGGCGTGTAATACTGCCAAAAATAATTTTGGTAAATGGTTTAGTAGCTAACTTCATTGATAATATTGAGAACTAATTGTTTGCTAAGAAACTTCTTAAAGCCCTTAAGTAAGTTATTATTTAGATATTAAATGAACCTTATAAGAGTAAAATAATTCTGAATTTGAATTATTATAACTTTAGTAAATTAAATGAAGCATTGACCAGTTTTAGTGGTGTCTCAATTCTTGAATAATTAGAAATTTCTTGGAGTTATTGTGAAATACTTATCAAATACAAATTAAATGGATATGTCAGGCAATGCATTTATCTTACTAGTAAATGTCTTCATTGATTCCACAATAAACCTTGTGAATGAAATAATTTTGCAGCAACTAATTGAATCCTTAGAATTTATAACAGATGAAAATACTCAAAAAGCACTTGTCAGTTTCCTCATTTTCAATTGTGCTAGTCATAAGAAAAAACTTCAGAATTTTAAAGTTAATGGGCAGGATGAAGAGCATCAAAATACCTTTTATATCCAAACACTGCTTTTCAAGAGTTCTTGAGGAAAGATGCAATTAACAGAGAAAAACTGCTTTATTTCACAAATCGAGGCAACAAATTCAGATTTGATAAATGTTGAGAAACTGTTAATTTAATTTTGAGAAAGGATGTCTCCAAGAATTTCTTCAATATAAACGTTATGAATTTTCATATCTGCTTTTTAGAGAAATACTAAGGAGAAGAATTCAACTGCAAGAGTTTAAATACTAAAATTGGTTTTTGACTATTTTGGAAAATAGTACCTACAAGAAATATCCTTATAAGCTTAAGCCAGAAGATTTCAAAGAGATAATAAATAAGATGATCTTGCATGAGGATGAAATCACTACAAGCTTAGGGTATAGCATGAGAGAAAGATAATAGATTGCCAAACTTATATAAAGTTTTAAGTGTTTGATGTATATAAATGAAAATTTTTAATTCAACAAATTCTAATTAATATCTTAATATAATCTAAGTTCTATAAATGAGATGTTGAAGAGTTATATATTATAAATTATTAACAGAAATTACAAAATTTAATGGAAAATTGAAATTATGATTTTGAACAGGGGCTTTTAATACATTTTAGTTAAGATCTTACAAATTCTTATAGTGACTTTGAAATTTTTATTATTTCTTGTGCAATGAATGTAAAAAAATCTTCTTTGATAAATAGACTGGATAAAAGTGACTATCAAGGTTTTGGAGTTGATTTATTTTAAAATAACTTTTGAAAATACTTTGAATTTAGATGATTTCACTTTAGTTTGCTACATTCTTTTAATTGAAACTAGCTCTTTAATTGAAATTAGGATCTAGAATCTATAAATCCAAAACAATGGCTTTGAAGATTAATTTAGGATGCTTTACAGCTTGCATATCATACTTTGGAGAGATAATTAATTATGCTGAAATCCTTTTTGAAGTGATTAAAAACAATTAGAATAATAAATATAAAAATATGAGTAAATTTTAATAAAAGTATACTTTAAAAACGTTTCATTGTTTAAATACTCCCTTGTATACTCTTCCAACTTTATATTTGTAAATACAGATATCAATTCTTTAAGCTGCTCTATGAAATCTTTGTCCTTCCCCTTCACAACTCTCCACTGGTTGGTCCACTAAAAAATAAAAATTGATATATGTTTTTTGAAACTTATAATTTTTGTGATTGACATGGTAACTTCTGCTTAGACATTTTTATTTTCTTTAATTAATAATCAAATTGTAATTAATCACTTATATTAAAAAATCCAGCATAAATGGGTCGACAGATAATAAAAAATACTTAAGAACTCAAATATGTGAATATGCAAAAAATATTTTTACTCATGAAACTTATGCTGAAAAAGTTAAGATTCCTAATATAAAGCTCAGAAGAAACTAATTCAGTCTACAGCATCAATTACATAATTAGCTCAATTGATTAAATAAATTTTAATTTTTTATGCTTTCACTCATTGTTTTAATCAAATAGGATAAGTGAAATGATTGAGTTTACTTAGATAATTAATCTTTTTTAATAATTAAAGATGCTACAACATCAAGATTGCTACGAGAATAATCTGAACCATCAAAACTACTAATCTAAAAGGCATAAGTAGTATCAGCAGTAGACTTAATTAATAAACAATCATTAAGCCTACTCAAATAACCTAACCCCTTAAGGAATTGCCTCTTAAATTTGTTTTAAAATGAAATTCAACCATACGAAGGAGATGTAGATTACTACATAAATACTTGCAAAATTACGCCAAGTCCATTAACCAAAAACTTTAAGATAAACCTTTCCCACAACCACAAATAGAAATGTACAAATAAAGACATGATGCTATAGTGAAAAATGTGGAGAAGTTGCACAATATACTTAAATTTATCAGTTTTAATATCGGCATAGTTATCTAAAGCAAAGATATTGTTCAACTATACTAGCATGCTATTAATTTTCAAAAAATTTACATCTTATAATTTCTAGCAATTTAAATAATTCTATGATCATAAGAGAACTTATAGATTGAATGAATAAGGGTACCAATAGTAGCAATAATTAGAAAACCAACTTGGGAAGAAAACTCACTAATTATCTCAATCCTGGTATCTAAGCAACAGTAAATCATATACTCTTAAAGCTAAGGGTGTTAAAACCAGCATTCACGCAGATAATAAATCATGACTTGAAGAAATTATTGAGATGTAAAACCAGACCTAGTTCGAATTGCAGAAAAGACAGAGACTTACTCATAACAAGGATCAATTTACTACTTAATCACAATATGGAGGGTAGACAAGCCTATATTCAAGGTCGAATGCAAATATACAACAGCAGTCTTAAAATTAGAAAAGAGCAGCAACCCTTAATAATAGAGAGAATTTAAATATTACTTAAATACAAATGATTTAGAAAGATTTGATAAGAAAAATGAATAATCAATCTGATTTAAGATACCTTATCTTATTATTCAATGAATTCAATTTTTTATTGCCAAATAATTTGAATTAAGCACTAGATATGCTTAAAACTATTGCAGTAAAGAGCCTTGTAATTGTAGTAAAATAAACAGAGTACTAAGCAACAAAAGAATAATAAACTAGATTAGTAAACATGGTCTTAACAGACATTATGGTGGAGGAGATAAACAAAATTGGTATTGATGCACAAATTTATTTACCTCAACAGCAATGCAACATAATCCATCATCTGCTGTCATGCTGTGTTGTCAATAAAATGCTTATGCTAACAATCTTAGTGAGTGAACAGCACATTGAGGGTCAAGAAATGAAACAGCAATGGATGATAATTAGAAATTTGATAGAGACTATGAAGCAGCATAATTCAGTTTAAGCTAAGCCTCAAATAAGCATGAATACTCTTCTTGAAAACTTATAAAAATGTTAGAAAAATGCCAAATCACCTCAGGTAGCATTAATTAAATTTGTATATTTTAATATATTTCAAAATATTAGTATTAAATAATACTTAGAGTATTGAATTCATAGAAATTTCTGCAACACCTTGAAACTTACCAAAAAACCAAATATCAAAGAGATTGAATGGATACATTCTTTTCTTAAGTTTTTGAAAATACTAGCTGTAAGTTCTTCAATAGTGCAGATCAACAATATCTCTTAGCTGGTGGTGAAAATGCAAATGAAATCCTCTATAGTATTTTATTTTAAAAATTTTAAAATTTGAGGTGATAGATTATAAAAGAGAAAAGAGACTGAATTATAGAGAGAATCACAAGCTTGAGAGATTTAAGAATAATATCAACCTGAAGTTTAGGTTATTGATGAGGCACTGTATAAAATGGGTTATATTTTATTAAAAATTAATAAACCTATATTTAATCTAAATTATTTCACATTTTTGTGATAGGAAGAATTTGAGAACAGTGTTAAGCAGTGGCTCAGAGAATGAAAGAAATGATGTTAATCATTAAAGAATATATCAAAGAAAACAATAATTTAATTATTTCAGTAAAAAAGAGGAAGCTTAAAATATTTGAATAACTATCTTTAAAGACGAAAGCGATATATTTTTCAAAACAGTCATTTCTTGCATAGACTATGACAACAGAAAGGCTTATGTTCTAGAATTAAAAAGGCAAAATAAACTTATTGGGTTAGATGAAACTTCAGACACAATCAGAAAAGAAATTGATATTATTGCAAGAAAAGAACATTATCTATTTGATTAATTGCAAGATAGTCTACTATGATTATTTCAAATTTCTTATGAAAATAACAAATTCAACTATCTTTTTGACGATTCTTCATTAACAAAGTACATTCAAAAATAGCATGAGAGAGGCAAATAGCCACCTATTGCAATCGCTTAATACGAACTATAAAAACAAGCATTACAGTCTAAACATCAATAACATTACAACAGATAAGACACTCATCAGCAGCAGCAACAGTACAATCAGTAACAGCCACCAGCTCATTCATAATACTCTCAGTAATTAAAGTAAAGGCAACAAGAATACACTTAAAATAGGTACTAGTAACAAAATTATGATAGAAACAGCCAAGAAAAATACTAAAATCAAGAATAAAATGGGCACTAATCTTATAACTATGATCAAAGAACTGTGAGTAGACAGTAAGATATGCATTAGCAATAGCAGCAGATTTATAATAATAGAGAGTCTAAAGACAACAGAAACCCAACAAGAGCACCCTCACATAGAAGGACACTTGGTCGACATCACTTACTCCCAACTCCAACTAAATTTATTGATTAATTAAATTTAATTATAAATATTATTTTCATGTCAAAAGCGAAACTATTATGGAGTGAACTAAGTGAATGAAAAATAAAAACAATAGCAATCAATTAAAAATAAACCATTAATTCTAAATCAATAGCAACAAAAACATCAATCTTTTAATTACTAAAATTTAGATTGACACAAGTTTATTCATTAGTTAATAACTGTTAAAATAAAAAAAATCATATGCAGACTAGAATTAATAATATAGATTTTATTTAAATTAAAGAGAGATTATTAATATTCTTTAAAACGAATTGCTTATAAATGTTGTTTATTATGATTCTTAAGAAAAATTCTTAGAGTATATGTTGAATTGTTACATTTATTTGTAAAGCATTGAGTGTTCTATTGTAAAGCCTTAGCCAAAATCAAGACTCTTATTACTATCTTAAGACTCAATCGCAGCAATAATTTCCTTCTTAATTTTGGGAGGTAATACTAAATTAATTTAATTATTTGAATTAGGCTGATCATTTATGTTATTATTGTTGGTCGAGGCGCTTCTAAGAAAATGCACAGCATTTTGATATTCAGATTTTTGTAAGTCAGTTAATTAAGAGTATCGCCTTGTTACTTCATTAATCAACCATCCACAAGTCAGAGCGAGGTCTTCAATGCAAATTTGTAGGTCTCGCAAGCCATTTTCAGGTTTCACAGAAATCTACTTTTTACATTCAAAACTAAGAAGATAAACATATCGATTTCGAATGAGCAAAACAATTGGAATAAATTATATAAAATTATCAAGATTAATGATGGAAATTGGTAGCAATTGGAGATAAATTTCTTAAATGCTGATGATCATTTGAATTATTTGGACTGGCTTGCTACTGCTTATACTACTATTTACTCATTTTTATCCAGTACTAGTCGCATATCCTTTTTAAATTGCTAAACATCAAATGAACTTGAAATCTAGCGATTTTCTATTTGAATTCGAATACAATATAATAGATAAAACTTTTTCAAACTAAATCTCCCTCATAATTGTGATTTAGGGATGAATTAGTAGAAATATTTTTGTGTAAGAGATATTAGTTGTAGTCGATAAATGGCTACATGTAAGAAGCATCTATCATTATTTTTTCATGAAAACTGCTTTGATTTGTTCTTGAAATATTTACTCTCTGTATATTGCGTCCTAATAATCTCGTGATTTTTCCTTCACCACTGGCTCTTCCTGCATTGCCAAACTCAATTAATGATTAAAAGGTTGGTAGTTTATATATATATATATATATATATACACAAAAATATAAGCCTTATAATTATTGGTTTAAATTACTCATCAAGGTTGTAGTCATGGGTTGGAATACTACTTGTAAATTTAATTTTTTTAAGTTTCTCATTTTTTAGTCTTATTTTTGAGCAGTATAATTGTTTGTCAAAGAGAATATATAATTATGAAGTAGTTTAATTTTTATCCCTTTTTTTTAACTTTAAATATTCTAAGTATTAATTCAATAATATATATTTTATTCATCAACGTTTTACCATTCTTATTTAGTTACCAAGACGATATCGTAATAAGAGAATTAGAATAATCATTAGGATTTGTGAATCAATTATATAATACAAAATTATAAAGAATTGTTTAAATTGTCTTCAAACTATGAATAGTAAAAATTTAGTTGATGTTATATAATATTCAGTAAAAATAATTACAACAAAATTTTTGCATCGTTTTTTTAAATTAAGTTAATAATTATCAAGGCAAAATAATGCAAATTTCCTAAGTAAGCAATTAATCCAACTTAAGAGTCTTTTTCGAGATGGAAATAGGTGGCAAGAACCAAGGCAAAGTTCTAATGGACTCTTCAAAAACGTAGCACTCTGAATAGCAGAGAATATCAGATAGCTTGGCAATAGAAAACCAGGAAAAAATAGCTTTAATGGCAAAGTGTTAAGCTTTAATATTGTTGGAATATATTTGATTTGGGAAAATTAAACTCAAATTAAAATCAATTATTTGCCTACAATATTGCTTTTGAAAAATACCTCTAAACCCTGGTTTCATTATACTTTCTGGATAGCGCATAAAAATGATACGGTTGTTGTTAATGCTATAATAAACTTATCACATCGCCCAAGCTAGAAAAGCTCTTTTTACTTTTTTTGGGAGTTAGATTAAAATAAAAATATATTGTTTCCCGCGATGATTCAGGAGTATTGCCAATATCAAAGTTCAGCTAAAATTGAGGGATCTACCGTAGAATCTATTTATATTAAAATTTAGAGTCACTTTGGAATTAATAACTGCCATGATTTTAATAAATAATTTATTTAATTTGATTTCATTTTCCCAAATCGAATGTATTCCTACAATAATAGTATTTCCCATAGAGTCAAGAGGGAATTTAAGATGCAAGATGGTGATTTCACAGCTGAGAGCATATACGATCGCACTTTCCCAGATGAGAACTTCAAAGCTAAGCATGCTTAAAAGGGTCTCTTGTAAATAGTAAAGGTGGGAAAAATACTAATGGCTTGTAATTTTTCGTTGCTTACGCAGCAACTCCTCATCTCAAAGGCAATCATAATACTTTTTGGAAAGATTTAAAGCGGCTACAACATTTGCAAAAATATTGAAAGATTAAAATGTGATCAAAACGATATACCACAAGATATAATTTTTATTGTATTTTGAGGTGTAGTTAAGAAAGAAATTGAGCAAAAACATAAATAATAGAGAAAGTTGAGGTTAAACAAGTCCTAAAGCATGGTAAATAAGAAGAAAAGCAACATTCCTCTTAACAAGAAAAAAGGCAGTAGACTTTGAGGGCAAGGAGAAAGTTTGCAAGGTTGACGCAGTCGCAGCAGAGAGTAGACTGATAATTTTGGGAAAGTTAGACTGCACAAAAAAGAAAGTTAGGATTAACAGAAGTATCATAAAAGAGACAGTCAATAAGAAAAGACTTAGAAAACAGTAAGCACAAATCAACTTCAAGAAAGCAAAGATTAAAGCGAGTTGAGATCTGAGAATACAAAATTCTAAAATCTATATTATGAAATGTTGATAGAAAATAAAGTTGTTTGATAAAAAGTTTAAGATATATAGGCGCTTAGTAATTAATTAATAAATTTATAAGAAAATAAGTGAGATTAACTATTACAAATTAAACGAAGATCACCCCTATAATGTGACAGACAAATTTGAAATCTTCAAATTGACATTAAGTAAAAGCGGAAAGAAAGAGAAAAATTGACCACAACCAAAAAAGGAGGATCTTAGACTAATTTAAAGTATTTGAATTTATTAAAAATCATCTTAAATTGCTTTCATCGGTTTTGAGGCATGTATGTATGCATAATATGATTTCTTAAATATTAAATGCTTATTTTTCCAGATCAGATAATAATAAGTAATATTTATAGCATAAAAATAAATTAACTCACTTGGTAGCAATATTTGCTCTTTTACTCTCGATCATATGCTTAATTGCTCTACGACTGTTTCTGAGGAGCTTTAGTTAAACTCGGGTGAGAGATGAGTATCTTTGTCTCTTTAGCTTTTGGATACTAATATTAAAGACTTTTTATCTGATTATGGTTTGTATGGTTCTTACTCTTTGCCATGACATTTAATATTGTAGGCATATAAAATTTGGAAAAATAACTAAAATCATTTAATTATTAATTACCTTTAGGTATGTTTTTAAAAAATATCTCCAAACTCTAGGTTCATTAAACTCTTTAAATAGCGCTTTAAAAACTGGAATGTAGTTTTTAATACTATATTGATTTTATCGCATAACCCAAGCGAGAAAAACCAATAATAATATTTTTGGGAGCTAGCTAAAAATTAAAATAAATATCTCGATCCCTGGAATGATTCAGGAATATTGCCAATATAAACGTCCTGCTCAAATTGCTAAATCTACAGCAGAAAAATTAATTTAGATTTGAAATTTAGATAACCTTTGAGTCGATAACTGCCATGATTTTTTATAACTAATTAATTTAATTTTAATTCATTTTCCAAAATCGAATGTATTCCTCCAATAATGCAAATTTTAATTAATAATTGATTTATATATTCTCTCTTTATTTATATTGATGAAAAATTATCTAAGAACCTCTCTAATCTTTTGAAAAACAGAATTTTCAAAAACTGTTTGAATAGATAAATATCATGATTGCAAATAATCACTGATGAGTTAAAAAATTCTCTTTAATATTTAGACTGATTCTTCGACTATTTGGCCTTGTATAACTCAATGTATAATGATTACTATTTGATGTTGTATGTGGCATTGTCATAATCATAATTTTATTTTCGTTGTTAATGAAATTTGATATATAAACTGCATTATGTTTGACTTTGTTTCATGATGAGGTAACTTTTATCTCCCATAACTGGTTGTGCTTTAGTCTGTTAACCCCATGTTACCAGATCTATTAGCACTATGATGCTCACTACTGCCTATATAGTTCATTTCTGAAGTTGCTGTTTGTGTATTGAGATAAGACTTAAAATTAGTTGTAGTAAAAATACATGCTTGTGATTGTGACCCCTATGATCAAGAAATAATTTTATATACTCGTTTCTAGTTTAGTAGTTTGAAAAAGTTTCTTGACACTTCATGACATTTACATCAATCTCTTTAAAAAATATTGTTTTACACAGATGAAAATGAAGTAGTTGTACGTGATTATTGCTGATATCCTAACATATTCTAAACATAATAGCTTGTGTTAAGTCCTAAGCATTAAGGATCATTCAATGATTAATTATCTAAAGCTAATTCTTGAGCAGTAAGTTTCAATATTGATTAATAATTGATTTTTGAGGTAGTATGTTGCAGTGTTTTAGGGTGATAGTTATAAGGTCAACTATTTTACATAATCTTGCTTGAATAATTGCTGAGATACTGATGCTAAATAAAAATTTATTGATATTTCCTCTCTTATTAGAGACCATCTTATCTGAATACTGAACATTTAGCATTGTTTTATATTAGTATTTTATTTAATTGTTTGGTAGTTTTTTCCATTCCAGAAACTTATGACAATAATTTTTTAGAAATAGGTAATTTAGAGTTTTATTTTAATATCTTGATATTGAGCTCCTGCTGTTTGGAGTGGCTTGTTATTAGCTGATAAAATAAAATTAATAGAAACTTAGCTGTCATTATTCTGATTATTTGATTGTTTCCACTAGAGTTAAGATTGATTTGTGTAAGTTTTAGCAAAATGTTTAGCTTTTGATTTTTAGTAAATTGTAAGAAATGTAGCTGTATTAACTTAGTTTTAACTTCCATAATTTATTGATTGCTGTCTACTAAGTTTGCTTGAAGATAGGGATTCTAACTCATTTATCGTGTGTCTTTTGGCAGAAAGATTATTGAACAAAACCTTTAATGGATGAGGTATTCTAATGTAAACTATCAATAACAGGGAAGAATATAAGATTCAATTAATGATCGGTCTTCCATTTAATTTTAGTAGATGGTTTCTTCGAACCTTATAATAAGCTCTTTTGATATCTTACTAGGCTTGTTACAATATTTTTCATAAAGCCCCTTAGTTTTAATAATATTGTAGGAATACATTCGATTTGGGAAAATGAATTAAAATTAAAATTAATTAATTATTAACTACATTCAGTTATGTTTTTGGAAAATGTCTCCAAACCCTAACAATATTATACTCTCTGGATAGCGCATTTAAATTAAGACGGTGGTTGTTATTGCTATAATGAATTTATCTCATCGCCCAAGCGAGAAAAACACATTTTACTATTTTTGGAAGTTAGCTCAAAATCAAAATATCTCGCTACTTTAGATGATTCAGGAATATTACCAATAGTAAAGTCCAGCTGAAATTGCGGGATCTACCGTAGAATCTACTCAGATTTGAATTTTGTGTCACTTTTGATTTGATAACTGCCATGATTTTAATATTTAATTAATTTAATTCTAATCAATTTTCCCAAATCAAATGTATTCCTACAATAATGAAAATAAGGCTTTATGAATAAACAGATAAAATTTAATTGCTAAAATAGAAATATATAGAATAATATATTAAAAAGAGATTGATAACTGATCAGAATTTAATACCTATTCGAGCAATATCAAAAGAATTAGTAGAATCATTTAACTCTGAATCGAAAATCATTTCTACCTATAAAAATTAATTTTTGACCATCTCTAAAAATTGGTAGCCGACAATATAACAAAGATTCCTTGGTCTGCCACTATTAAGTATCTTTATCTGCAATTTATTCATTTTGATCTTATTTTACCCTTATTTTAAGTCTTATATGAATCAAGGGGTTTTATTTGAGTTTGTATTTCTTGATTTTAGTTATTCAATGATGAGTGATTGAATATGATTATGTACCTTGCAGCCTAGTTAAATCATGATAACTATACTTTCACATACTTCAATGACTGAAGCAATTGAATTCCTAAATATCAAGCTAGCTTCTGCTCTATTGAGATATCAAGCAATCCCTCAGCTATTGTTCCTACTGAAAAAGTTTAAACCAATAGATGTGTTGCTTTGCTGTTTGAAATTAATAAGCAATCCTCTATAATGGCTAATAAAAGTATTTCTATCGCAAATCTTTGGATTATTTATAGAGTACCACGATGAACTGAAAGTTTTGCCTTTATTTTAAAATAATATTTGTGATTATAGTTATTCTTATATTGAGAAAAATCTTGCATAAAGTTTTTCTTATGAGCGTCTTTAAATGTTAAGAAGCAGTGAACTTTTATAAGAACTTTTTTTATCGCTTAAATTATTTGAATTATGAAATTATAAACCCAAAATCTAATTTTTCTCTGTAATATAATTCCTTCTAAAAATGTTGAAAGAGTATTATCATTTGACTTGGTATTTGATCTTGCCAAGTAATAATAAATTTTGTATATAATTTGATTTTTTGCACGATTTTGCGATGGGGATCAGTTTTATTTTAGTTTTTATTTGATGCCCTCATCTTTATCTATTCTACTGAGTTCCTTAGCTATACTAATCTCTTTTTTTCATGCTGTATTTTTTTGTTTTTCTTCCATTTTTAAATAATAAGTTACTCATATTAATATTTATTATTATATTATAATCATCTTTTTTATTTATATTTATCATTTTTGTTGCATGAACATCATATCATGATTTACTCTAGTCATAATTTTATAAGATTTTATAAGCGATATTATTTGCAGTTATGATGAAACTTCAAATGAATTTTATTGATACTTTAATGCTGTTATCAAAGATTGTATTGCTTGAGCTGCTGATTTCATGCTCTTTAGTTTTAAATTATTTGCTAAATTTAGTTTTAAAAGAAACAATAAGACCAAGAATAAATGAATAGTTTAACTAAATGAAATTCTTTTTTATTGAAATTAATCTTTCATTTAAGCCCTTATAGGGATCTTTCCTCTTGCTTATTACTTTAATTCTTCAAAGTTGAATGCTTTGATCTTATTTGATTGAGTCCTTCTTTTAATTTATTCTTTCATTTAAGTATTCTTTGGTTTATCTTTCAACTTCTTTATCATAGACTGGTTCACTCTAGAATGAAAATTCTTTGAGCATTTTTTCTAGAACTTTAAAAATAAATAAATAAATGCCATAGCTTTATCAAAATCTTGAATAATAAATAAAAGAGATTTATTGCCTCTCATTTCTAGCTTGCTTGTTTTTTAATAGATATTCAAATATTGGTTAGTCTAATTTCCGTTTTCATAATAATAGATAAATTAAAGAGAAATCTATCTCTAAAAACAAAAGGGATATTATCGAAATTTATAATATACTCTAAGGTAATTTTTCAAGATGCCAGAATTTTCAGTAATTGTAGTATTATCATAAAATGATGTCATAGCTTAGTTATCGACAAATCATTAAATATTTCTCTGGACCTACCATTAGTCTTAGTTAAGGTGCTTAATAATATCTTATATTTTCTCTGTAATTTTCAAATCAACTGGAAGATTTGTGTAGTCAGGATCAAAATTACTCTTGGTAATATCGAACTACCAAAGTGGCTCATTCTATTTTTCAAGCATTTCCTTCACTCAATATCTCTACACCCAGCATGTGGTTTAATCTTATGCAGGCTATAAAAAGTGTACCTTTATGATGAATCTTTTAATAATAATCAATTTAAAACATTTTTAACCACTGGGTTTAAATAATAAGGGTAAATCAAATCAGCTTTCACAATATCGTAATACATTTGATTTCTATCAGTAGATTAGAATGTGGGACAATCCTGTTTACATTTCAAAAATGATCGAACTAAACAATAATAATCAATGGCAAACTCATGACCATAAACATTTCAGAAATCATATATTCATGAGAACCATAAACATATTGTAAATTATTTGACAATCCAAAGTCTGCAATTTTGATGTGTCCATCTATATCTAATAAGATATTTTCATTCTCTATTTATAATCCTTTTAGAATGAATATATTTTAGCCTTAGTAAAATTTCTGCAAAATAGAGCTTCACTCATTTTGCCTCTATGATTCAAAAGAAAAATTAATCAACCACCGTCACAAAGTTTAGCTCTTCTCTCTATTTATAATTTTAAATTTATGAGAACTTACAGATTAGAAAACCCAGTATAGTTTAATAATAAAATGATGATGAAAGGACCCCAATAGTGTTTTTTACGCTCATTACTTATCTTAATTTTCAATCCCACAAAACAAAAACCTTTTTCCTCAACTTTCATAGCAAATTGCAAGCCTGAGTCTTTTTTCATATAAATATTTTTTTGAAAACACTACTTTGCCTATCACTTTTAATAATTAGAAATCTTTCATGCTAACTGCCTCTCGGCTGGGTATTTTTTCTTTAATAAAGGATATTTGCTTGCTTTGTAAAGCGGACATCAATCAATATGCCATCTTAATAAGCAATTACAATTGTAGTCAATTAATATATTCTTAGAATTCAGGGAGGTAAAAATAATTTAACAGAATTAAATATTTTTAAATACCTGTTTTATAATGTAAATTTAAAACATCATTACTATTATTTATGAAACATATTAGGTGAAATAGATGATTGTAGAAATTAAATGAACATTAATTAAAATATTTATTACAATTATCGAAAATGGATATCTCCAAAAAGAATTTCAACATCGTCTTCATCACATCATCACACCTGTCTCATAACATCTATGGTATTTTCTGGAAGGGCAACTAAAAAATAAAATAAAAATATACTTTTCGTAATATAATTTTAAGTGAGTGCACAGTCTCCTCCAGCATCTGATTAGTAAGACTACTTATTAATGTATTATGTTTAAGTTTTATTATTAATGTCCCATTATAAATTACAATTATTTGTAATGATCATAATAAAATTCTTTAATTATTTCAAGCGCATTAGTTATTTAATCTTGCTAATCTTTTAGACTGTTTACATCTTCCATTAAGTTTTTTATTAATTTTGCTGAATGTCCACATCAGGGTCTGCTTCGTAAAAACTTCTAACTGTCCTTGCAGCATATAAACTAAAAAATATTTTATCTTTATTATATGGCTACTTTTGCTTTAAATTTTTTTTCATGAAAGCATTAAAGAGCACTTAAGTAATATTAAACTTCAGTTCCTCCTTATAATAAAGCCTTAGAAGGAGATTGTAAGGCTTTTCTTAATTAGAAGAAAAGTGACAATGTTGTTAAGTGTCACAACGAAAAACAAAACTATAAAAACTCTCTAGAAACATAAAAAAACTCTTCCTTCTTAGCCCATTAATCTTTTAGGGTAAATATCACCATACCCCACGGTTTTTATTGCAATATAAACATTCCGCATTGAATATATCATGTTATTAAAATGTTAGGCAGAAGCTTAAGAAAATAGACCTTCAAAAATTCTAAGCTAATATAAAATAATGACTGTTGAAATAACCAAAGTAGTCCAAAGAATTGTATAAGGCATTTGTTTTATAATTGATAGAATTAGTCTCAGAACCATTCATTTAATAAAACTCATTAAGATTGAGGATTCATAAATTGTGTCATAATAAGAATATATTTACAAAGCAGATAAATTCTGATAAAACAAAATAAAAGTAAAAAATTATTTATATCATATTCGATTGTTTTTTAAAATGACCCATTATTTATGTGTTCTTTATACTCTATATCATACAACAAAGGATAAAGAGCTACTATATTCATAATGATCTTAAAGATAATTCCTTTGCTCCAACCAGTTTTAGACATAGTGTCAAACATTGTTATATTCTCTTAGAAATGTACCATTTAAATGCTAAATTATAACAAAAGTAAACGGATAAAATTAATCCAAGTTTACAGAAACAATTATAAGCTAATATTAAATTTATAAAATCACTAATATCATTGAGTTTCTTCATTTCAAATAGCAGTAGTCCAACTCCAAATCACGAAAAGAAAACAGATATATACTCAGCTACTTTAATCTTATTAAACATTTCATTTGATATTTAAATGTCTAATCCTGTACTCTTACTCAAACAGCTTAGCTTAATGATGATCTTCTTTAGCATCCTCGTTACGACCAAAGATATCGTTCGTTCTCTGTTATTCATCTAATAACTCTTGTTAATTTGGTTAAATTTTAAGCTCTTAGTTTAAATCATAGTTTAAATAGTCTTGATCCTATTTCTATGATATAATTTAATTTATTGGATTAGACTATTTCTTAGACATATTATCAGCTTAGTCTTATTCCAGATCCACTACATCTACATTATTATAATGATGTTTTTATTAAATTTTGCGCTTTGAACTTTTTTTATGTCTTTACTTTGCATTAGATCTAAGAAATAACTACTAAAAAATTTCATCATGTTTAATTGATAAAATATAATAAAATAATTTATTGAAATATTTTAGGCAATCTCTATGAGCTAATTTTATCGAATCTTAATTGTCTAAAGGAATTTACAAACTAGGTTTATAGTTCAATCCTCATTATTTGCATTTCATCAGTGCTCTGCTTGCCTAAAATGATTGCGTAAAGTTTCCATTTTAAAATTTGAATAAAACTTACAAGTCAAATCTTTGGTAATAGTAGCTTAAACGATACCTCATTAAGGATTGAACTCTTTTCCCTTTACATTTAATTTTGACAGTTTCTTCTTTAATGAGAAACCATTTTCATCTCCAAAAATATTAGATCTTTTTTTGACATTAAGAACTCGAGTTTTTTGTTTTAAGAGGCCTACTCCTTTTTTTACCTATGCCCTTCAGCCAGCAAATCTTAACATTTTTTATAATTATTAATTTTAAATTGAAAAAAAATTCCTTATTGAAGCATTAAGTTTAATCATAAAACTAATAAAAATTTAGAAATTTGATTAAACTCAATCATTATCTCACAACTGCTATTTGATTTAAAACTGGACTAACAATTTATTAAATTGAATTTATTCATATAATTGTTGATTCCTTTTATTTTAGAAAAACTTTAAATTCATTCCTAATCAACTTAATTTCATCATTTCATAATTTGAAGTAATTTTGATTTTTAAGAGGCAAATTGCAATTAAAGTCTAGATTTTGAGTTATGTTATTTCTTAAATATATTTCCTCAATAATTAAATATCATATTCAAGATTATACCTTAATGGGAATTTGGAAGATAGTATAAGTTAAATATACTAATCAGCTGTGATTTTTGTTCCATTTACTTATAAGTCCAACGACTACATAACATTAGTTTAATATGCATAATAGAAGTCATTTTTCAAATAATTGATATTTTTAGAGCAATCAGTTCCTTCATAGCCCTGAAATTATTTACATCTCCCTTATTTTCAATTATCACATTAATCATTTCCTTTGCAATTATTCTTGTTAAAGAATTTAATTTCTGCTTTGTTGCAGTTATTTTGATAATATTGATGAAAAATTAACTGAATGCTTTTCATTAAATCATTAATGAACTGTTTTGTTACTAAAAGCTGTTTTGTTGGAACGATATGACCAGACTTAAGAACTCTTAAGCAATTAAACTTCTTTTATTAATAAAATCTGCAATATCCTCCAACTAGTAGATTGTTATTAGAGTCCTTTAAATAATATTTATCTCGTCTTTTCTTATAGTTTAATTCAGGAGTTTTAATTATTTTATTTGCTTATCCGAATATCATACATCGATGGTCGACATCTTTGATTCCATTATCTAGCAAATATAATAAAAATTATTTAAAAAAATTTAACAAAAAACTGCAAAAATATACTTAAACTGAAATGCCATCTTCTATAACTTCGCCTATAATTTTAATGCAATCATCAAGAACATCATATTCATAAACATCTGAACTTTTTTCTTAAGATAGTACATAAATAGGAACTTTAGTACTATATTAATGGGAATTGCCTTATAAAAATCCTATATATTTGTAGAATTAGATTTAAAATCATAAAGAGCTTATTCAACTGGCCTCCACTCTGAGTAAAATTGTCTAAAATCAAATTTAAGCACTCCTCCCTCTAAATTATTGATAATTTTTATAGGTCTATCACAATATAGGGAGCATCTGACCACTTTGTTGAGATATATTCTTCACATTTCTTTATCAAAGCTCTACTTTATCAAGATTTTACTCATCTACTAACTTTAAAGCATAGTCCAAATGATAGATCTTATACTGTTTATCAAAAATGCAAAATAAGGGTTGGCTATAAATAGCCCTCACAAGTTAATCTTAATTTATTGAAATCTTTTGTTATTTTAGTTAATATTGAAGCAAAAAAGGGCATATACTTTCCTGAATAACTCTCCCCAGTTATGTAAATTTTCTGTCAATTTGCTTAATTTGATATTGTGGATACTTAGTCATGAAATTCTCAAGGATCTATAATATTTCAGAAGTTCCACCTTTTATCATATCTAATATTGAGATACCATATGAAAAGTTGACTCTAAATGGCTGATCTAGATAATAAAATATTTGCAATATCAGCCCATAATCGATCCTAATGTAGTTGAGTAATCTTTAGAGTTACTTGTTCTCAAAACTTATATATGGGTCTTTTTATATTCCTTAGAATTAAATTTGGGTTCCCAAGCTGAGTTTATTTATTAACTAATAGAATAAGTAATGGTCTTAACCTTGTTTGAGAGAAAATTTTAGAGTTCGAGCATGCAGTGAAATTATTCTATGTTCGTTTTGTTAGCAGACTTATCCTTTTATTAGTTTAGTAAAAATTTTGACTTATCTAAGTGTATCAATTAAAAAGATACACAAAAATATTTTAATTATTAAAAATTAAATCGATTGCCAAATTACTTAAAATTAAAAAAGTCAAGTTCCCAAATTCTTTTTTAATGATCTAACATAATTAAATTAGTTTTTTGTTATCTTTTATTTTCTTTTAGAATGCATAAATAATTTAGAAGCTACTTTAGAATTATTAATGTTTCATTTAAAATGAATATTTGTTAAATTATTTTTTTTCAAGTAAATAGAATGATGTTCATTATGAAGCTCAAACAAACACTCAATATGATAATTAAAAAGGATTCCTATTTTAATATCTTTTTTTACTTATTTACTAGTTTAAGAATTTTAAATTTATCATTAAGATTAACTAATCAATAAAATTAAAGTAAAAATTAGAATTCTTTGATTAGAATCATAATAAATATTATTACGTCAAACAAACCAAATTATAAATTTCATCATGAAATATAATTATCATATATTCATCCATATATTTATTAAATTAATGTCATTTCTATCAATTAATAATAAATCTAATACTTCCCAAAAATTTTATATTTATTAATGATTTAGCATTATTTATATTATTAATGATATTTAAAAGTAATTATTTATTCAATTTTAACTTATTGTTAGATAATTAATTTAATCATAAGTAATATACTCTATTATTTTTTATGATTTGTCCCATTATTGATTTTTTAATAATTAATTGAGTTATTTTTTAATATAATTCCATTTATAAAAATTTATTAAAATCATAATTTATTCATTAAAACAAAAAGAAAAAGTTTTATTTAAATAAAGAATGATAAGTTAAATATGAAAAAAATAATAGATGTCAAAGATAAAAAATTGTGAAAATATTATTTTTAATTAATAAGAGTATTAATATTCAAGCAAATAACTCCAATTAATCTATCTTATTCTCTATAATGTTACAATAAAAATAGAATACATAAATTAAATATCAAAGTTATAAGTCTTCTACAGATAATAGAATTTGGATAGCAATTTAAGAATTCAAAAGCAGCTTTATGTTGATTATCAGACCCATGCACCTAACTATGACAAATTACTCTCATAATTGCAAATTAATATCGCATAATTCACAAGCTTGTCTTCTTGCTCTATAAAGTTTAAATAATACCTAAAATTTCCTCTGAGTTTTATAGAATAAATTAATCTTAAGATGGATTTGTCAAACGCATACTGTTAGAGATGAAAATGTGATATAAAATTTCCTAATGTATTAGTAAATAAGGGAATTTATATTTAAAAATTTTATTTCAGTAGGAACCAATTTTGAAAGTTATATCATAAATTTTAGTTTTTGCTGAATAATTAGGTATGGTGCTTCATTTTCATCTAGATTTTTACTTAATATTTCTAAAACGCTTTAATGATTTTAAATGAGCAATAAATTTGATTTTGGATTAGAAAAAATTCCACATCCTTATTTTTATTTATTGTTTAGATCTGAACTGTGTCTACACATTCAACATTAATTGAATAGAAATTTCTTAGAATTTTAAATTTTAAATTTAATTAAATATCAATGATTTAATTACAAATAATAAACATTTATTATATTTTTTAGGCAAAGTTTTCAAAAGTGATATTACTACCTAAACACTAGAACCCAGTTTCTTTAACACTGTATATTTAGTTATAAAATGTGATATTTACAATAAATTTAGCCTTCTTTTTTTGTTCATTAATTCACATGTTTTAATAATCTTATTTACTCGGGATATAATCATAATTTTTTGATAATTAGTGTGTTGCCATATGGTTTTTATTAAAAATTTAAGGCACCTTTAAGTTTCAATTTTCGAATTACTTCATTATGTTTACTGATTCTAATTAGATATTGTGTTTCATTATCTCGATCTAATTAGTGCCAAAAAAATTACTAAATCCATTGTATATCTCACTATTTTCACTCTCTAGACTCTTGAAGTTTTATTTATGTCCTTCTATGACAATTAAGTTCTCATATCTTTAAATAATAATAATATATCTTCATTTCAAGTAGGATCTTACTCTATTAAACTTTTCAATTAAGAGGCTAATATTTTTCCTTGAACCAATCTTTTATCTAATAAACTTTCAATCGGTAAATTATATTAGAGATGAAACTATTGAAAAATTTATTTCTTCTAAAGAGGGAATGATTGAATCAGAACAATCTAGCAAATCATCATAATCACTATTCTGTTTCTCATTTTATATAGCTTAATTTTATTTTAATTCATCAACAATTATTTTATAATCTTTTAAAAGCAAATAATCTCATTTATTTACAAATAATTCGGATTAAAATTTACATATTTTTTAGCATGAGAGCTTGTTATACTGAGCTAGAAAAGCTTATCAAGATTTACATTTGATTATTATTATTATGGCAGATTATTTTCTATTTTTAAATACTATTTAATTCCAAACTTTTATATATTCTGTTGTAAAGATACAAAATTTGCTTCACAAATGGAATCTGTTTGATATTATGAAATCTATTGAATTGAATTTAAATGAAAAAAGATCTTTTGATTTGCTCAATCACTTTTGGGCTTGTTATTCTCGTTCTTTTCTTGGCTTTCTTATTTTATAGTTTGAATTATAACTAAGAAGGGCTTTAATACTAAAGAATCTTTAAGTCTGTAGAGAACATAACTTCTAATCCATGCTTCCATTTCGTTGGATTAGGGTATAACTTTATTCTCTACGAGGTTAAATTAGCCACAGTTGAATTCTCAAAAAAACTAATATGCAACTCTTCCCTTGATTAATTCCACAATTAAAGATGAACTCAAATTAGACTTAGAGATCAGTTTCCAATAAAGAGTGATTTCATGATAAAATTTACTATATCTACATAACATTTGACGAAAATATTAAACCATTCTTCTCAGAAAGCATTAGATTCGATATCGGATGTAAGTACTATGCACAAAGCAATAGATTTCTTCAATATTTGCAATGATATTTATGGAAAGATGAATGAAATTCATGATAATAACTATAGAAGGACCATAAATTTGAATAAGTATTTCTCCATTTAATATCAATCGATTTGCCAGATCCATATTAAATGTCATTCTAAAACACAAAGGTTACAAAGCAAGGTATTTTAAGTGCCAAAACTGAAAGAGTAGAAAATAATGCAACTAAAAAAATTTACATTAAAGTATCTCAATTTAAAAGAATATTACCAGAAACGATGCCGAGGAAAGTTCTCAAGCCAGACTTCTTTTGCCTCAAACAAATACTAAACTTTCGTTTAAATTCAAAGTTTCTAAGTAGAAGCTTACTCTAACCTTATGAAAGATCTTAGACTTACCAAAAAGAGCTCCTTTAAAACTTGTAAATCAACCTTATCAAGGATTATCCAAAGGGCGAACTCGTTATTTCTCTTAATGACAAGTGAATATGTTCTGGTAACTAGAATGGAAAATGATTTTTATTTTTTTAAATAAGTGGATGAATAATTTAAATAATTTGACCATATGTATATTCAAGTATGTAGGCTAATTAAAGCATTAAAATTTTTACTTGTTTGTTAGCATGAAATATAATTATCGAAATAAATTATTAATTTATATTATAACTAATTCAATTTATTCCTTCAAATAATTTGAATTTTTAAGCAAGCAAAAACTTGTTTTAATTTAAGAAGAACATAACATCATAGTTCAATAATAGACATGAGATAGTTTGGAAATATTGTAAATCAAAGATTGAGCAATTTTCAAACATTCCAGAAACTTGCTTTGTAACTTCCTATTGAATGAAAATTTCTTTGAAGTCTTCTTAGATTATGCTTGATTATGATATTCTGAAAACACTTTCATCTAATATCAAAATTGTGTTGAAATAAACCTAAGAAATATCAAGTAAGTTATTCTAAGTAATAACATGGAGTCCTGTTTTAAAAACATTTTTATCATAAAATATTGTTTAATTTTAACTTAGAAGCTTCATTAATATTAATAATAGCAACAACATGCCAATTAAATGATCTTAAGACTTAAATTTAGCTGTTAGTCAAAGTTTTCATCTCCTATTATAAAGACAGTTTTACCAAATTAGACTTGTTATGGTTTTATTGAACTTATTCTTTAAGATTATGTTTTAGATATGATAAAATCTCTATTTTTCATATGATTTTTAATAGATGAAATTGTTTATTTAGTCTAAATATCAATTAAGTTTTGCTTAAATAAGTACCTGGATTTTAATTCCTCAGTTAATGAACTTATCATTTTTCCAATTATTTAAATGGAGCTTTTTGAATTTTACAGTTCCTCGAAAATATTATTATTGATGTCTAGGAATAGAAAAGAATTATAAATTGACCTCATTTCTTCAGAGATATCATTATCTTTCAACCCTTGACTTTGCTTTTACAAAGTAACAACTATATTGGGTCATATTTCTTTGACAAATTACATTTAGATGATTAAGCCTAATACTTCTCCCCATCCATAAGTATCTACTACCTAAATTCTATGATTGACTTTTGTTATAAGTGGTTAATTAGTTTTAATGAAAATACACTTTAACACCTCAACTTTCATGAAATACTGAACTATCAAAATCAAGCCATTAATTTTTAAAGAGATATTTATCCTAAAAGAGTGAAGTTTGGTTGCCCAGAATTTTACATCCAATTAGTAAACCTCGTGATTTTTTAAAGTTTATAATTAGTTAACTATAGGCATGAAATGTGACTTAATTTTCCTGAAATTTCAAACTCATTAACTAAAACTATGAGAAATTTATCAAATAAACGCTCTTTGATTTTAATCAAGCTAGAGTAGCATAAGATTTATTTAAGTTGAAATAGCATTTTATTGAATCTTATTTTATTGTAAAATTGTTCAACATTAGTTTATCATCAGATTCTATAAAGTATTAATACCCTTTCTTAAGTGTACTGAGTAAACTCCTTTAAAGCATATACCAAAACATTTTATTATAAAACTTGATTTATACATCATTATCATTATTATCTAACTTTTGATTAGGCAGTTTTAAGCTTTATGTTTAGATAATAACTTTTAATTGCATTCAATTTCTTGAATCAGAATTAATTTCAATCCAGTTTTGTGTATTATCTATAGTTGAATGTGCCTCCAAAAAGGTTTACTTTAATATAAAGCAATTTTTTTATTTTGCTTCACTTTTAAACTTTAGGCTTTACGAGTCTTGCAAAACAACCACTTTTGTTGAATAAAAATTCTCTATGATAATGATTTCTATATTAAGAAGGCTACTCTTCAATAATATCATTTTTTCTTCGTCTTCATTTTCATGATGATTTTATTATTATGGTTTAGTATCTCTATTATTTGATGGTTATGAATTTATCTCTCGACCATGATTTCTCAATCTCAGAGGATTTTGCTTTTAATTTTTTTACATAAGTATTTTATTATTTAATAATTACATATATTTTAAATAATCTATAAGTACCATTGATATCATAAAAATTGGAATAATTAAATTGAAAATTACTATTTAAAAAGTTTGAAATAAGATAATATCTTTCTATATAAACTTTATGAATTATTATATGTCATTTTAAACTTAAAGATAAATTAAGTTTAAAAGATCTAGAATTACAGGCAATTCTATACTCGACTTTATGCTAAAATAATTAAACTTGATTGCTAAATATTTATGGAATAATTAATGTCTATAAAAAAAGAGATTTATACAATCATATTCCTTATTATGATCCTTGTGCTTACTTATGAAATATTGACTCTAAACTTTACTACTTCTCATTATTTATTTTGAATAAACTGAATTTTAATGTATTTTTATATTTATTTTAATATCTACTTGACGCTATGAATATTGCTACATTCGTCAGCTTAGGATTCTCGATTTACTCACATATGATTTAGAAGAGAAATTCTGGATGAGATATTATTAAAAAAAAGAATAATGAGAGATATAGCACTATCCTAAAGAAAAACTGGAAATATAAAAAAAGGGTGGATGAAGAAAGTAGGCTAAACAAACTCAAGTCACAGCCTTTTCCCGCTCTTCTGAGTCCGAGCACTCACGAAACTAACAAATAATCTTCAAGAGTGGAACCCAATATAAAGCAATAAACTTCAAATATGAGAGGACTTGAAATCAGGAGAAACTATTCAAGCTAATAGGTCATAACAGAAATTTGCAAATATAAATGGATACCAAATCGAAGAGCTCCCTTAGCATTAAAAATTATAAACACTTGATAAGTGAGATACTTTTGATAAAATAAAGCAAAAATTATTTATGAAATTGAAGTATCCGAACATTATTTCATTTAGCTTGCTTGCAAATTAAATGTTTTTACTCAATTCCTTCATTAATGTTTTGCATTCTAAAATTTGCTGAATTAATAAAAGAACTCTCCCTCCTTTTGCTATAATACTACTATATCGTTATTGTCCAAGAAAAAGATAAAGGATTAATGATATATTTGAAGAAATATTCGATATGTTTAGTGATAATTAATAGATTACTCAAAAGTAGATACCAATACTTTTAAAGTATGAACCAAAGAGAAGCCCTTAAAATAAACAGCATGTCAAAAATAGAGTCTAGATATAAAAAATAATTGAACAAAGACAAAAATCAAAAGATATTTGTTTTTATTAAGAGAATATGTAAGTTTTATTTGTTCAATAGCTATAAGTTATTCTAATTGTTGTGATAGAGAGTTTTTGTAATTATTTGATTAAAATTATTGATCATAAGATCCAGATTATAATTTTAAAGGTTGCTCAATAAAAATGGTTAGGGTAAAATTTTAATTAATTAATCAAGTCTAATGTATTAAATTATTATTTCTTTAATGCTGTATAAAATATCATCATGGAAAGAGACTTAACAAGTGATCCTGAAATTATCTCTGCATTCTTTTGCAGATACAGATACCTTGATGATGCTTAATTTTTAAAAGATAAAAAATTTAATTAAATATTTAGTTCTAATATTTAAGTTGAAAATAAGGTAAAGCAGGGCATCATTATTATTTGGATGCTTCAATGATCTATGTACCTTACAAACTGCAAGAAGACTAATTAGCACTTCTAAATAATTAATATCCCCTGCTATAGATAAGTTGGCAAGAGAATTGTTCATCTTTTTTTTGCCAGTAAGTACTAAAATTAACGCTTAATTCACATATTTTATTAAAACTAACGAACAAATTTAATTAAAGCTTATATTAATTGGACGAGTAAAATCTATTTCATGCTATATTCATGATTTATTCATAAATAAAACAAATTATTCTAAATGTAAAAATGGAGAAGTCAATTTTTTTAATTTATTGTTATGATTGTAGAAAGAAGCAAGGTTTATGCTTTTACTGTAATTAGATGAAGAAATGCAATTAAAATGTTTGCTAAATCAGTTTATAGAAATTAGTTGATTTTAATTTTAGATTTTAAAAATATTATTTAATATTATTGCCATAAATTCTTACATGTAAATATTGCAATTTTTTTAAGTTATAACAAAAACTGATATTTAATAAGATTGAATACTTTTTTTTCAAATTTGCTTTAGATATTTATTATAAAAATATGTCTGCTTATCAATCTCTATCTCTCTATTGTGAACATATTTTCAAATTTTTTTAAGAAAAATATAAAATTTACTATAAAATATTCTTCAGCAAACAATATTTTATTCAATTTTATCTGTTGTAAAAACTGATGAAATTTAAATTTTAAGAGATTTAACCAAAATTTTTTAAATAATTATTTAGAAATGCTGAGAATAAGTTGATCTTATGATTAATTAATTTATGTGAGGTGATAATTTTTCATTTTTAAAGTAAAAGCATTATCCAAATTTAATATTAATTTACAACAATTACAGTAATTATTTAGTAAAGCAAGTATTTTTATTATGGAATAAATTTCTAAACATGTTAAAGAGTAAGATCAGTTATATTTGTTTTTCATTATAAATATAGATTTTAGCCCATTATATTAGCAAATATCATGAAATTTAATAAATATTTGGGCTTTTCCACTAATCTTTATACTAGATTAGTAGTCACAAGTACAAATCAAATCCAATCCTATTATAAATAGAGATTTCATTCACTCTAGACAACTAATGCGAATATCCCGACAACATCAAATTAAAATAAATAATAAAATTTCAGCAATTGCATTCAACTGTTAAATCTCTTAATAAATTCAAAATTAAGAAAAATATAAACTTAACAGTCAAAGATTGCCAAATATAATATGATAAAATTCGAATAAACAAAAGTAAAAGTTTATCAGAGAACAAGCTTCAAAAGAATATCCTGAAGGAGATTTTCGTTTATGAACAATTGAAATTCCTATAAGCTTGTATGTAAGTGGAATATATCAGGGCAATAATTTTGAGTTAGTTAAGAAAAAATGCGATAAAATAGGTTCTTTATCATAAATTCAATTCATCTATTGGCAATTTAGAAGGTATTAGGTATTTTGAGGGTGTTTTTTTATCAATAGATTGTATAATAATCATAGTATTATTCATAGCAAGCAAGAGAAAAGTTATCGTCAAAGTGTAACTCAAGAAGAGGAATTTAAGAATCTATACGAGCTTATTATTTCCAAAGGTCTTAATTTTTTAATATTGTTTGTAATTAATTTTAGTATGGAATAAATATATAAGTGACTTTATTTGACTATTACAACGAATTGGTTTGATTATATATTTTAAATCTGCTAAAAAATATTCATAAGAAAGAAAAATAACTCATTTAAGAACTGGCTACGACCAAAAAAATAAAAATCATAGTTTGAATTTTAACAACGCTAGTAGAAATAGATAAAATTTAATTAAATGCTCCACTAAGTTGATGAACAACATTTATTTTTGGATTATATAAAACGTCTTTAATAAGCTGAAAATAAAAATATTTCATAATAGATTGATGCAAATAATAAAAATACGACTTAAATCACCCTTATGAAATTTCTGCCAATTAATTTCACAAGCAGTTTTACAGTCATGAGGTAAAAGATTGAGAAATTAGTTTAAGACTGATGTTCTTTCAAAAATTATAGTAGCTAACAATCTTCAAATAAAATTTATAAGAAAAGATGCTTCAAATGAAAAGTCAACTTAAGATTGTTCATGAAATCAAAGATTAAAAGAGAATACTCAAAGAAAAATGGGGAAAAAACCATCAAGGAGACAGAGAATAAATGTTGAAAAGATACTATAGATTTAATTATAAGGATCATTTTTAAATGAGGAAATTATTCAAGAAAACTGACATTACATATTAATATGGAGATAAAAAATGAAATTTTTATTTATGTAAAAATGAGTTCCACTCCTAATTGAAAATTGGTTCAGGAACTTTTCTAAATGGAATAAAAAATGAAATGCATAACATAAATGAAAATTAAAACTAGATTAATATAGTAATTAATGAGAATTCATAAAGAATAACCTTTTTGGATCATTAAAAAGAAAAAGGACTTAGAAAAGATTTGCAGAATAGCCTTCTTTTTTGAATGTAAAGTTATTTAAAATTAGCAAGGAAAAATTGAGAAAAAATAATCTCAAAGACATAAAAAAAATTTTTCTTTGATTTAAAAAATTTAATATTTTTTATCCTCACTGTCAATAACTCAAAGCATTCCTAAGCTGGTATACTAAACAATAACTCTAATTATGGAATGAATTGGAACAAAATGAAAAATTAAATCACCTGAAATAAGTACAAATAAATCAATCAATAATTCTCCTTCTCTAAAATTTTTAAGTACTAAAAATCTAATGACCCTTAGATGAATTCAAGTTTAATAAAAAGACTCTTTAACAGATGCAAATAAATAAGTTTTGAAATGAATTATAGCAAATCCCTCAAAAAGATTCAATCACTTAAACTAATAAAAACATATAAATATGCCTATAAAAGATCACAGACTAAGGTCAGTACATTAGCCTATATAATTATAATAAACTTCAATTCAGACACCTGATTCTAAAATAACGAATAGCAAACAATTCAAAAGAAAGTTGAAGCTTGATAAGATTGAAGACACCTCCTACAATCCTTTAAATTTAAGTCTCCAAAAATTGATTTTTAAATGAATTATTTTAAGCCTTAAATTGTGCAATTTGCTAAAAGTACTAGATATTATATGGATAATTCTAATGATATGACTATCAAAAGCAATAATGCATTTAGTTAAACAGCGAAGTGAAGAAATAAAAACAAAGCCTTATGATCGATAAATTTTTCAACGAAAGCGAATTTCATTACACAAAAGATCACTTTTAAATGATGAGAAAAAGATAATAATTTATAATCCAGAGGAGCTAGTGGATCAACGGGAGCAAAAGGGAATATGAATAATCTTTCAATAAATATCTTTAATTACTCTCAGTATGCACAGTCTAAATTTGATAATTTAAATTCTAATGTGTATTATTAATCTAGTATATTTAAAATGGGGAAATTGTAAAAATAAAATTAAAATTCAAATATTACTAATTCAAACTGCCTAAATTTTGTAAGGGGTTTAAATAGAATTTGATATAGTAAGTATCCAAAAATGTCTGAAAAAAATGGCCGTTACTATGCACCAACTTCAACAAAAAGTTAGGAAGTTCGAATCCTGCTTTGGAAATTCTTTTATTTTTTGTTTTAATAAATATCCTAGATTTTTATTAAAACAAAAATAAAAGAATTTCCAAAGCAGGATTCGAACTTCCTAACTTTTTGTTGAAGTTGGTGCATAGTAACGGCCATTTTTTTCAGACATTTTTGGATACTTACTATATCAAATTCTATTTAAACCCCTTACAAAATTTAGGCAGTTTGAATTAGTAATATTTGAATTTTAATTTTATTTTTACAATTTCCCCATTTTGAATATACTAGATTGATAGTGTGATTCTTAAAATGCCAACTGGTGTAAATAAACAGAAAAGAGAAGAAAGCAAGTGTAAGTTGAAATTTGTAATGAAATTACAGTTATTAAAGATCTAATAATTATAGTTTGAATGAAACTAATAGCTAAGAATAGGAGCTTAAATAATCAGTGGATTACTATTTGGACTTAGTAGAATAGGTTTCAAAGAAACTCCATAGCAATCTTTTTAAACAATTTATAATTTTAGGATTTAAACATATTAGACACAGAAGAAAGTATTTAAATATTTTCTTATAATTCATAAAAATATAATAATTTAATAATTTGGTTTGAACAATATTTAACATAGTTACAGCAACTTTTCTGCTCCAAATATTTTGAAAAACTTCAAAGAAAACAACTATTATTAGACATGATCTTTAATGAAGAGCATATATAGGAGGATAATATCAAGCCAGATAAGTTTAAAATATCATAGAAAGCAGATGCTGACATAATTATTAACTATTAGTGAACATTACAAAATATTTTCCTTATTGACAAGTTAATTTTTTTGAAAAAAATATTTGAATATAAAAGCTTTTCTATCTCAAAATGAGTTATAACTTATGCAAGTATTTATTAAAATATAATTAATTTATTTTTATTAATAATATAATAGTAATAGCTTAAATTAAAAAGTCTTTATAGCCACAAAAGACATTTTTAAAAAAACTTTGTTGACGCTTAATAAGTACAACAAGACAGTGATGTGTTTTTAACATGTTTTTAAGAGGAAAACAATGGCTAAATTCGTAGTAAGGAATTGACAAAAATTAGCAATAAATGATAAATGAATGCAAGTATAAATAGGTTCAATCATTCTATTATTATATGAAATTTTTGTATACAATTCAAATGAATGATCTTTTATTAAATCTTGGAAGATAGTACAGCATGACATATAGAGTGACTTTAATTTGAATAACTTTAACGATAAATGACATGTCTCTTCTTCAACTCATTAAGGAGATGAATGAAATGATAAGAATATATATTTAACATTTGCAAACATGTAAAAGAATTAACAAAAGTCAATTTGTAATGGAAATCGCTAAAATTAGGATAAAGTTTGGTATCTGAAATTAATTAAGTATAAAGTATTGATAACAATTAGTATAGTTAACCAGTTATTTTTATAATTACAAATTAACTATATTAAAATGAAATAGGAAGCATAGTTGATTTTGTTTACATGAACATTTATTATGTTGACATCCTTACAAGCGAGTCATGTAATTAAAGGCCAAACAGCTAGATTAAAACACTAAGGGCACTATTGGACAGTTTCACAAAGGGAAGGTATGCTGATACCACATTTATTCATAAGTTATTTGATGTTATGTTAAAATTTTGTTAAGACGCATATAGATTTTTTAATTTTATTGAAAAAACAAGTCAATTAACATTAATTCTGATTATATAGGTCACTTATTTGTGAATACATCGGTTGAAAATAAATAAAAGCTCGAGACAAGAAATTAAAAATGCTTTGTAAAAGATATGATTAACAAGGTTTTAACGTTTACATTTTATTCCCAAATGATGAAGGGAATAGAAATCCATTGAAGAACAGAGATTTAGAAATATTATTGAGAAAAAAAATTTTAGTCTTACAACCCATCAATTTTTAATCTACTCATTAATTTTTTGCAAAAGGTAAAATAGCAAGTGATATTTAACTTGAACAATATAGATGTATATTAATGGAAATAAAATGAATAACTAACAAAAATTTATTAAGAAAAAAGCAGCATTCAAAACCCCAAAACCCTTTCAGTAGTTTGATTGATAAAAGTAGACTATTAAGGCATACTTTATTAGGGTTTTAATAGGTTCTATGTTTAAATATTAGTAATTTAAGTGAGTATAACAAGCGAGTTTTTAAAATATTTCACACAAACATAAGCTTAGAGTCATGTGGCAGTTCTCTGAATTTTATCTTTCTAAGTTGATGTTTGATTGTTTCTATAGTTTGTTAATTCTCTTAGCTTGGCTTGATAATAGTTGAGTATGCAAGTTCTCTGAGACCTCCATTTATTTTATTTTTATTGAGATATTGCTTGATTCTCTGCTTAGAATCTCTCTCACCTCTGTAGCTAAAGTAATCGTTTCTTGGCATGTCGCCCTCTATTATTATTACTGCTAGAGCCCAGATATCCCAACAAGCGTCTCCATCTCTCCAATCCTCTCTCTCTGGGTAATATCCAGGAGTGTCGTATACATTTCCTTATGCAGAGGCTTGAACTCTTTGAGCTCTGTTGAAGTCACTAATATAAACTCTAAGAGGCTGAAAGTTCATCATGATATTCTCTGGCTTTAAGTCTCTATGAACATAACCTAGCTTGTGAAGCTCTTCAATCCCCTCAACTATCTGCTATACTATCTAGCTAATTTATCTCTGACATCTATTGTCAGATAAGAATTCTCTGTAATTCATTTCAAGTAATGGAAGCCTGAAGGCTACATGATCTTTACCAAGAAAAATTAGTATCAAGCTAGATGATTTGCCTGCACTCATTTAACTTTGCCTTTTAAAGAGCATAATACTTATTAGCAAATTCCATTTGCAACTTGTCATCAGCAAGGAAGTAATTGAAAGGATATTTCTTATAAGCATATTAGTCATCAGTAATGACTCTCTTCTCTATTTTTTTATCAAGAGTGAGGTAGCCTTCTAGGCAAGAATCTAAGTCAATAATTTTTAATATAGGAATCTTCATTGCCTATATTTTAACCATGATTTTATTGATTCAGAGACTGGAAAGTTCTTGACTGCTTTCTTAATTTTAACTTTCTTCTAGACTTCAACTCTAAGAGACTCCACTGGGTTTCTTGATCTTCTCTTTTAGAGGAATCTATTCCATGTAGGTTCATGAATAAAGACAAAACTTTAATTGTGCTTTTTCTTTAAGTGCACTTTGAGGTCTCTAGTATGAGAATATGGCTTCTCACAGAACTCACAGACATACTTCCCATCTTTCTTTTAATGCTTGAGATATAACCTTGGCATATCGTTGTGTATATCTCTCAAGTGTCTCTTATAAGTTGACTTGTAAGGGAAAACTTTATTGCATTCTTTGTATTAATAGTCAACTTTGGCTGGTATTTATTAATTCTCTATCGCGGGTTGTTTAACCTCCTCCTCAATTTACACAGCTTCTATGATAACCTTCTACTTAACTTTTATTTAAATCTCAAAGCTAGACTGGTCAAAGTTGTCATAAGTAGGCTCCTACTGAGTACAAGCGTCTCTGGTGTCTACTTTTCTTGGTAGCTAGAATCAAAACTCCAAAACCCCTTAGTGAGGTTTATAAGTGCTTTGATTTGTAGGGTATAGTTGGGATCTTATTGGGGTTAGTAGAGAAAACGCAGGTTTTTTATGAATTTAATGAATATTTAATGAGTATTATTGTATTTAATTCAAACAAATTTTATCTGCTTATCTTGGTGATACCTCTTGAATTTAGCAATCTGTAGTTGTTCTAGTATATCATCTAATGATTATTGTGGATATGCTGGAGTTTTTACGATGACCATCTCAACTATCTTCTTAATTTCATTGCATATTTCATCTTGCTTAATATGTTTAGCAGCCAAACTTATTGATTATTTCTCATGTTTTGTTCCAAAGTATGACATACTTTCCATATCGCACTCTAAGATAATTGCAGCTACAGCCCAAAAATCCCATTATACAGAGCCATTTGTCCATTTCTCTCTTATAGGGAAGTATCCTGGAGTGCCTAAAACCTTAGCTAAAGTCACTATCTCTTGTCTTATTGCTCTGTTGAAATCTATGACTACTACTTCTAAAGGGCAGAGATTTAGCATTACATTTTCTGGCTTCAAATCTCTATGAACATACCCTAGATTATGGAGCTCTTTCACACCTTTAGTCATATCTGTGAGTATCTTATTCAAATCATCAGGATATCTATTATGGTAGAGATACTCTCTTAGAGTCATTTCAAACTTCTTTAGTCTAAGCTATAAAACCATGACCAAGTATAACTCCGTCGAGCTTAGTTAATTTCTTGCATTATCTTTTCTAAGTCTCTCTCAGTACTATTTATTCATTTGCAAACTCATTTTAATATTGCTCGTTCTTAATGAGATACTTGAATGGATATACCTTGTAAGCGAATTCATCAACAACTATAAGTTTTACCTTGTTAGTACGTCAATATTCAAATAGTTTTCAATACAGCTGCTTATGTCTACTGCATTTAATGCAGGTATATACATTGCTCTCTTATAAGCATGCTATATATATACCATTTGCTGGTTGGTTCATTGACTCCAACCGCTTCTATCTCTTAAGTCTCTCCTACTGTTCTTTTTGAGACTCAAGAGAGTTATTTTTTCTTTTAGCAGGTACAAACTTTTAAGTTTCCTCATCTTTAATCAGGAATTCGCTTAAAATACTGCTTTATTCATAAATTGTTGACGCTAATCACAATGTTATATTTAAATCCTTGAACGTACAGCAAATACTTAGAGCACTTGATAGTTAGTTTATACCTTAACCTTTTGATCATAAACTTCTTTGTTGCTGTACCTTTTATACCAAGATCTCTATATAGGTTTATCTCCATTGAAATCCCCAATAAACTCTTCATATTCTCTACTTTTGCTGAGTGAGTATAAGACTTTATGCAGGTAGTGCATTAATATCTACCATCTACTTTATCATGCTTGAAGTAGATCTTAGCTCTACCAGAGTGTACCTCTTTGATGTGTCTCTTCAAGCTTGACTCAGTTGAGAAGAAATTTTAGCAGTCTTCACATTAAAATGTTTTCATTTTTTCTATTGGTTGCTGTTCTTTATCTTCCTCAACCAATTCAACTTATGTTTAAACTCCCATCTCAGCACTCTACTTCTTGTTTTAAACTTAAATTTTAAAGACCTCAGCTTCAAACTCTAGAGCTCTTAGCTCTACCTCCTTTTCAATATAAACTACTTCTGGTTTCTTGGAGGAGCCAAAGTTGAGCAATAATTAACCTGTTCCAAGTGAAACTGCCTTACGATTTAAGTTAGACGCCATGTTTAAATTCAAATTTAAATTTCTATTATTAATAAGTAAAAACGTCACTCGCTATACTAACTTTGTATAGGAGCTGGCACTGCAACAACAATGGTTGATTCTTAGTTGTCAGACATCATATTTATACTTAGTTTATTGCTATAAATTTTCTAATTTTATGCTTAATATTTTTAATATTGGTAACAACTGAGAATTAATTCAGGTTGGTACTGGTACCAATTAGGTTTTGAACCATTTTGGAACTTTTCCATTAAAACCTCATTAGTTTAAAACTAGGTACTTATTAAGTTTTGGTACTATTAAATTGGTAGCAATTAAATTTAAACGAATTTAGTAGCAGTACTAATTAAATTTTAACAAATTTAGTACTAATTTAATGGAACTAAATTGATAAAAATGGAGCTCAATCTCAGCAGTTTGTTACAGCTTCTGCAAACTTTCTCCACGTATCTTTGCAGGGTTGACCTCCTATAAGATGCCCATATTTAATTGTAAGATTTTTAACAATAGAATCCAGAAGTCTAAAAGTTATAATTTGAAACTCATTAATAGGAAGAGGAACAAAGATGGAATCACTCAATGATCAAATGAAATAAGTAGAGGCTCAAGAAATGATATCAAGATTCAGAAGTAATGAAGATCTCTATCGATACCTAACTTTACATGGTAAGATAACTTGATGACTATTAACATATTATACAGTTGGTTTATTCCTTCCAACGATGGAAGGTACCAAAATTTCATTCTTGAGAGCAATACTTTGTGAGGAGAAGAAAGCTTTTAAAAATAAAGAGATTAAACTAATCGAAATTCCCAACTACCCTGAGATTTAGGTGACTAATCTTTATGAGGATGCCATGTAAGATGAGGAAGTGGTAGTTTACCTTCCTACCAAGAAACAACTCTCTAATAAACTACCAGAGAGGA